>CM061140.1:42109615-42159575 GCA_030789695.1 Scilla litardierei | reverse complement strand
GATCGTCGATTTCCGGGTCCAAAACAAATCTATCCGCACCTACTTGAATACCATTAATGACATCTTCGGATTCCCCATTCTTGGGAATGACGACATCCGTCCCTACGGATATCACCCCGATTTCGACGTCGATCAATTTTGGTTCCGCATCACCCTCCATGATCATTATCCCCGAGGTAAGGCTAAGGCCTCCTCCATCATTCACCCCGTGTTTCGTCTGGCCCACCGAATCATATCGTGCACGTTTTTCCCCAGGGATGAGTCCGGGACGGTGACTATCCCTGATCTCTTCATTTTTTGGGCCATGACATTCGATTTTATCCGTGGTGACGACGAGATCGCCTTCGAGGCCCCTCCCATTCCTATTCATGCTGGTGCGTGGTTTATTCACAAGCTTTAGCCGTGTCGACAAAGGCAAATACTCCTGCAGGGGCCTCATTACTATCATAGCTTCATATCCCAAGTTTAATATCGTCATCCCTAGAGATCTGCCTTCTACCCCAGGACCCACACATATAGATCTTGATGTCATGCGGTACATACACATGATCAAGCCCCGCCCCGACGGTCGTTTCACTTTTTACTACGGACACCCCCTACTCCTTATACCATTCTACCCAACCCCGCTCGTATGACTATCGTTCTTGTGGCAGATTGGACATTCCCTCCCGATCCAGAGTTTCTGGGGGGGTTACGTCTTCCATTCCTTCCCCCGGGTGCACGCAGATCACCTCCACCTTCCGCCCACTTAGGCGAGCAGGATATCCCTGCGTCCTGGGGAGACTCCGGGGCTGGCCCCAGTCATACCACCCCGGCTTCTGGCCTTATCACTTCTGAGGCTCTGACTGAGGCCTTCTTAGGCCTAGCCTCTGGTGCCGGCAAGACCACTGCTGCTGGCACCACTTCCACTTCCTGTCCAGCCTCTACTTCTTCCGTTGGTCCAGCCGCCTCCGCTCGCATCGCTCTCGATGTTGAGCTAGCTTCACTTGCGCTCGTGTTTCGTCCTCTGCCCCCTCAGACCCTTTATCTTTTATCTTCTCTCACCCACATTTCCTCGCACTTTAGAGGAACGTGTCCACCATTCTCCTCCACCTCACTCACATTTTTGGTCCCCCTCCACCCACTCCTCCTACCTCGCCACGATCTTCACCTCCCCCATCACATTCATCACCACACCCATCACCCCCTAGGTGACCATCCCCTCCCCCCACCACCGTCTCCATTCCTGCCACTTCATCTCCACTCACACCACTTTTGTCGATCCCACAGATCCACCACCCTCCACTTCCGTCACCCCATACGTACGCCGCAAGAAATTGCAGGTGTGTTCTAGATCACTTCCCCCACCATCCTCTCCCATCGCCATATCTACCCCATCTACCACCGTATTGGTCGCCATTTCCCTTCCACTCACCATCATCACCACCACACCACCCATCGTCCACACTTCCACACCCATCCACACACATCATGCACCCCTCTCCCCACTTCTCTACACACCCCCACCTCTCCCCTCCGCACCCCTCCATCTTCTGTCGAAGAGAACGAGGACGATTTCTCTCCTGCTTTTTGATTTCTTTTCCTTCTTCGATCTTCCCCCTTGTATATTTCTGCATCTTCATTATCATATCATATTGCTAGCACTATCATGTCCAGCTTGGGGAAAGTCGACACTTTGTGTGTTTTGTCGTGTTTTTCGTTGTGGTGTGTTTGTTTATATTTGTCGTGTAGTGTGATTTTCTATCTTTTATTTTCCGTTTTTCTTTTTTTTTCCTCTTTCTTTATTTTTCAGTTTTGTATGTGTGTTTTTCTCGTTTTTTATTCTCTTTGTGTCAGTACGTATTTCCCCCCATTTTCATTGCCCTCCCGTATTTACTTTTATTGCATTGAGGGCAATGCAAGTTTCATCTTGAGGGAGTCGCACTTCGTGCGTCATTTATGTCTTTTTCTTCGTTTTTGAGTCATTTTCACCGTGTTTTTTTCTTTCTTTCCTTTTTCTCCTCTCTATCCTAGAGATGACCCCCAATGATGAATTGCCACAGAATCACACACACACACCTAGCATGGCTTTGATAATCACATTCACTAACCCTAGGAAGCTGAGTCCTCTTGCATTTCATGCATCGTGGGTCCGTTTTGCTTTTATGTGAGGCGTGTGTCGTGTCTAGCTTATAGTGTGCTTCTACTTTGTGATTTTGATTTATATTCTTGTCCTGTGATGACCCTTAGATTATCACGTTTCGATTTGAATATGCGGTATTTGCTTCTCATGTCTGCTTCTATATGCATGCTATATATATATCGTATACTTTATTTCGCATGTGTCGGGATTCCACGGTTAGGATTAGGCTAACCCATTTAGCCTATGCTCTGATTAGCGAAGAAAATCTCCCTTGTCCAAGTGTTTAGAATCCGATTTCTTTTGAATTTTACTTGGTGCAAATCCCCTCGTCGTGTACCGTTCTCCCACTTGGGAGAGTACACATGTATATACCCAAAAATCCAAAAATCCAAAAAAAGAGAAAAGAAAAAACCCAAAAAGAAAAGAAAAGAGAAAAGAAAAGTATATATATATATAGCCAAAAATCCAAAAAAATACATATATCCAAGACCAAAAAAATATCACTGTGTGAATATTTTCCCTACCTACAGAGAATAAAGGGAAGGCGAGAATTTACACCGAGTGTGCTACTCCACATCTTCTCAACCTCCATCGTTTTCGAAAACACTTGGAATAGGAACTTCCTAGCTATTATCTAGATGATAGTGTGGTGATTTCCTAGTCCCTAGCTGTGGAGTCCCTGATGCATGATACGATTCGATTCTTACTCTGTTCTCATGCATGCTTGAGCTGTATATTCACCGCTTATTTCAAATCGAATCGATATTTGGGTCTTTTCTTGGATATGTGTATATGGAACTTTACTGCACATTGTAGATAGTAACACCGTCTGCTAGCACGCGACCACACTCACTCGTGCTTCACCGCGTGGGCCCACGACACTTGTTTGGACTCATATTTCCTCGGTTTAGTGATGTGTTTTGTCGTATGCTTGTTTAGTGTGGGTGTTTGATTTTGTTGGCCCTGACGGGTGATTTAGGATTTTGACTTCTCTCTCTCTCTCTCTCTCTCTCTCTCTCTCTCTCTCTCTCTCTCTCTCTCTCTCTCTCTCTCTCTCTCTCTCTCTCTCTCTCTCTCTCTCTCTCTCTATTTTCTCCCTCCGAGCTCCTACTCTCACTCTTCTTCCTCGAGGACGAGGAAGGGTTCAGCTTGGAGGATTTTGACGTGTGTTTATATTTTATATATTGACGCACGTCTTCTTTGTGTTTTTCCGTTGTTTTCCATCGTCTCGTGCCCATTTTCTTGGGATTTTTGGTTTTCTTTTACTTTTTGGTGTTTTTGTGTATTTGCAGGAGATCGCCAGTGTAGGGGACATATAACGAAGATATCATGAGTCCCTGGAGCAACGGGAGGAGTCACGCGTGATCCGGGGGGCCAAACGATGAAGATCACCATTTTTCAGCCCTCATCCGATCGGTTGGACACAGCCAACCGATAGGGTGATGCACGCATGTTCGATCTGGATGGAGGCTGGAGTAAGAAGAAAACCAACCGACCAGTTCGCCAACCGGTTGAACACAGCTGAGCTCTCGGCCAATTTGGAGCTGAATTCCAACCGATCGGGTGACATCTCACCCGATCGGTTCATCTGAAGCCGATTCTTCCAAAGAACGACCCGGAGAGCACAACTGACGTTCGCTGACCGTGCCAAACCGACGAACTTCTCTATTTCTTTTGGGGATATTTCCAACTGATCGGTTGAATTCTCAACCAATCGGTTGACCTAATGCTGAATCTTTTCAAACGACAACCCGCTCGCTCCACCCAGTCGGACCAAGTGCCCGGTTGAAGTTTTCGAAGACTACGACCGAAGCGCAAAGCAGCTCACCCGATCGGTTGATACTTCAACCGATCGGGTGACGTCGATTTCTATATATAGTTGCCCTAGGTTTCCAAAACCAAAAGCTATTATTTTTCTATCTTTTTTTCCATTTGTGACGGCTGGAATTTTACTGTTTTTTGTAAGCTTCTGATCTTTGTGAAACTTTAATATAGTCTTAATAGCATTGCTACTACTTCATTGCAATCGTCTGATCATGATTTTTACGGTTGATTTCTGTTTAGATCGCTTTTTAGCTATGATTTGTGAGTAGTTCCCTAATCTGGGATTTTGGTGGAAACCCCTTCGTGGGTTCTCCCTAATGCGTCCATAGGACTAGGAAATCGATATGGATTAGGAATTTAGAGGTTACGTGGGGTGTTTCATTGTCATCGGCGGGAAAAAGACCGCCTTTGACCGTAGGGCCGAGGGGGAATAAACTTGGCAATTGACTCCCTAGCCACATCTCACGCCCTTAGCATAGACATCAAATCCTAGCACGCGGGAGCGGCAGGATGAGATGTTGGGAGTTATCGTTGCGGGCTTAGTGCTCCCGAAGTCGGTCGGTGTTAATGGACATGGGAATGCCCATCGACCGAACCCGGGTAGTCCGACGTATCATCCTGGGCATCGACCGGAATATTGGGCCCATGGGACGCTGGTATCACTTTCAGAGGCAACGTCCCACCACTAAACCCTAATTCCGATCGTTTTCCTATTCGTAAGTCGTAATAGCGAGAACACATGATATGGTGGAAACCGAAGTCCTAGGTTTTCTTTTATATTGCCTATCCTCCGTATTTACATTCCGTGACAAACTATCTATCGTTCGGGCTAGCTCACCCGTATGGTGAACCGGTTCCTCTTAGAAACAAGCACAACCACGCCTCCCTGTGTTCGACCCCCAAGCCACACTACAACACCGTGCGCTTACGGTACAAATATTTAAATCTGGTACCCCCCATCTAATTGCACTCTGCATGATTTGAAAACCGAGGGATGTCAGGATGCCATTACAGAGATTCACATTTATGCGAATTTTCTAAAGGACCTAATCACAGGGAAGAGGAAGCATGAGGTGATAAAGCTTATGGAAGACTCTACCTCCATTATAAAAACCATATTTTGAGGAAGCTACCGGATCCGGGAAGCTTCACGATTCCGTGTTCCATAGGAGGTACGCCCATCATTCGTGCTCTAATTGACTTGGGAGCGAGCATCAGCCTGATGCCGCTTTCTTTATTTGAAAGACTACATGTAACGGTCGCTTTCCGACCTTATGTACTTCTGCGTGTACGTACGTTTTTCGTACTCTTATTTTTTTGACTCTTTCTTGGATTCGGTCTATGCGATGTGATATGCCATTGTGACCGTAAGGAAGTGTAGTTATTTGTGGGATTTTTAGTGAACGTCATTTCACATGTCGTTCTCCCACAAATTGAGTTTGACTGTAGGGTCGTCATAGCTTTAGACTTAGTCGTCGGATCTTTTTATTTTAGTTTGTTCACCGTGGACCAAACGCGTGATTGACCACCGTATCCCCGAGTCTCTCTTCGTCACGGTCGTCTTTGTTCAATTTGAAATTTAAATCCCTTATTAAATCTTAATCAAATCTTTCATGGGATTCCAACGTATCATGATAGGATCTCTGTAGCTATACTCACCTAGCTTTTTCCCTCTTTGTACACCCCCTCACTCACACTCTCTCCAAGTCATCACTTAAATATACCGCTTTATACCATACTATAGCAAAAATCATCTTTTAAAACACAACACATCAGCCCAAACCTAGGTCACTCACGCATGAACCCATAGCCGCCACCTCCTTGCTGTTTTCCCCCATCTCCGACGAGCCACCGGCCACCCCTAAGGTCCAGCCACCTTCCCTCCTCCTTCTTCTCTCCTCTCTCTTCTCTCTCTCCTCAAAAACCCACGAAAACATCACCCAAGCCGCAGTTTTTCAGCAACATGCGCCCATCCCTTGTGGCTACCGGCCGCCACCCTCCGGCCACCCCCTCCGGCCGTTGCCATCCCCACTCGACTCCTCTTTGACCCCCTGATCATTTCCAACTTCCCTTACCCTCTTCTCTCATCTCTACCTCCTCAAAACACCTCTCGAACTCGCCTCAACGGCAGTTTTGGACAGATCTGTCCATCGTCGGAAAAACCCATCGCCCAGCCACCTCCGGCCACCTCCGGTGACCAACCTACCATCGTTGGACTCCTCTCGAGTCTCCCTACCAACTTCATCTCTCCTTGCTCATTTCTCACAACTTTATCTCCTCGAAAACCCCTTGGAACTTAGCCCTAGCGACAGTTTTTGACAGCTTGCATGCCGCCACTTCAAACCCGTCGCCCGGCCACCTCCGGCCACCTCCGATGACCACCCTACCCCCGTTGGACTCCTATCGTACTTCTATATCATCTGCAATATCCCTTTTCCTCTATCCTCACCTCTAGCTCCTTGCAAACCTGTCGAAACAAGCCCTATTGGCTGTTTTTGACAGATCTGTGCGCTGATCTTCAATGCCGACGCATAGCCACCTCTGACCACTTCCGGTAACCACTCCATGACCGTTGGATTCCTCTTGAATTCCTTTAGCTACTGCAATTTTTCTTTAACTTTTTTGATCGCTGGTTTTCCGCTGAGGCATGCGACAACGACCGTTGCACGAATCTTTCCTCTTTGACTTCTCACGGCCACCCACCGTTGTACGCTCATGCCGTTGGCCATCCACCAGGCCGATCAACTCCCGTTGATCCTACTTCAATCACCAACATCCCCCTTGGACCCTTGGAGTTCACGTGTGTCGCCGTACCCACGTGTGTTTACCCGACGTTGCCGCCGTCGTAAAGATCCATTGCGCTACCCGCAATAGGAGAGGGATCGCCGCTTGCTCACTGTTTTTATGCACCACCTCGCTGTCCAAAGGCGCCTTGTTGTGCTATCCATGGTCGAGGAGTTGCAGACGACGCAGACGCATCGCCATTCAGACCCGACATCTGCTTTTTGAACGACGTCAAAAGGTTAGTCCTCTAACGCGTAGTAAGAACCCCCACGATAGAGAATCAAAACCAAATTTAAAAACCGTCAACGACAACTAAATTTTATTTACGCATCTTTAAAATACTGTCCACCGTAGAAATTCGACGAACGAACTTAATTTTTTTGCACATAGGGTAGACGTCGATCTAAACTGAATGAATCATCAAAAGACGTGACTTTTTGACTGTTAGGATAGTCCCGCTAAATTTAGAAACAAACCATAATAGGGTTGACGAAAAGCACGACCTGACATCGTCGCTGTCCTGTTTCAGACGGACCATTGTCGACGCGACGCTTCGACGAGACAATCCGGACAGATGACGCTCTCGCCACCGCAGGCAAGTGTTTACACTTGTACTTGTACGGTCACGTTTAGGCCATCTCCTTCTGTAACGGCCACTTTCCGATCGTACAAGTTTTAGCGTGTATCTTGTTTCGTAAGTGTTTTTAGCAAATTATTTTCATTACTGTCTTCCGTAGCTCAGACGCGCGACCGAACCCCGTATTCATGATCTTCTCGGAGGCGCGATCATCCCAGTATTTTTCTTTTTATTTTTGGATGTCTATAGACCTTTTCTGCATAACACACTTTTTATTACTAAAAACACTTTTATCATAAGTTTTAAATTATGTGGGTCTATGCGTTTTTCCTTAAACAAATTCAATTATGTCCTTAAAACCCTCCACTAGCTGGGGTTATTTTAAAAGGATTCTTACAATTTATTTTTAAGTAAAGTTTTTAAATAATAAGAAAATCAAAACCTTTCCCTAATTGACACTATAGCCCATTTGGATTTCCCTTGGCCGAACCTATTTGTCCACATACAGCAAACAAAGCTAACACTATTAAAAAAACAGGAATTATAAAACCCTAGGGACCTAACCTAAGCCAATGCTTCACGTGTGTACTGCCACCTTAAGGCAAAGCCCACTTATTTTATAAGACCCTAAAGACTAAGGCAGCAGCCCTATCTCCTATTAATAGGTCTTAGGTCACCTGCTACCCTATCTCTTTTTATTTTAAACCCTAGAGTTTTGTTTCTCCCTACTACACAGCCACCGCCTCCTATTTTCTCCCCGCAAACAAACCAAAGGCCCCTTCTCTTCAAACACCCGGTGCTCAGTCCGAACGCGCAGCCTCCGTGCGTTCAACCTACCTCCGCCCGCAACATCGCAACGAAGCCCTGCCCAGTTCTCCTCCTCTCTCGCATGGACGCCGCCCAGCCTCCCATCCTCGAGCTTCAACCGTGCTTCGCCCTGTCACGACAGGCACCCTCTGGCGAACTTCCATGGCCGCACGAGCCCCTCCCTTCTCCTCCTCTCCCTTGAAATCGACGACAGCCTCCCTTAGAACCCACGCCAGCCACCCTTCATGCCGTCGGCCTCCGCAACATGACGCGTGCAACGCTCCCAAACAACAGCACAAGTCACAGCCTCTCTTGGTCATGCGACTACCACCTCTCCCTTGACTACGACGACCGGCCAGTAACCTTTACCGCCGGCCATCTCTCGGCAACCGTCCGGTTGTCCTTCACCTCGAGGCAACCTCGCACATCAGAAAACTGATACGGCCACCCTCTTCCTCGTTCCCCTCCTCGCGTTCATGCACACCCCATTGCCGGCCATCTTATCCTCGCTGCCGGTCATCCTCCCGCAACCGCCGCCACCTGCAACCAGACGTAAGTGCAGTTATACATATTTTTAGCTTAAGTTTTGCACTTCACCCACTTAAATTAATAAATCATTAGTTGTTATAGGCTACTGCCAGGCGTTTGTTATTATATTGCTAGTTGTTAATATTATTAATATTAACTAGTAGTCTATGAACCTATAGACTGATGGATGGTTGTAGCTTGGCAGAAGCCTGGGAGTGGTTTGGATACTTATTTGTGAACGTTGATTCTGAGCTATCAATGTTATCTTTAGGTCCTTGTTGGTAGGTTATAAGTTATATATTTATATATTAGAGATCTCAGTTTATATGTTCTCCTATCTTTTACTGCTTGATTTTCTTTTCATGTTGCTCCATCTGAGCCGATTTGTGTAACATATAGCTTGGTGCTTGGACAGTAATATGAGTAGTATATTAATATATATAATAAGTTATTATATGTGTATAGAGCATATTCTCACAAGTTAAGTTCGTTTAGCCTGACGTTGAAATCTAATGAAGCAGAGACAGTCACGCTTTCCGTTCGACCACATGAACACTAAAGACCAGTGACGAGATGTTCCGAAAATTGGAGTCGCGACGTGATCCGCTACCGTTCCAGACCCGACGTCGAATCCACGCGCAATCATTATACAAGGTGAGTCCCCTAACATGTAGTGAACCCACACCGTAGCTCATCAAAACCTAAATAAAATCAGCAACTTAATTTGACTAAAGTTATTTTCTGCATCTTTAAAACGTTGTCCACCGTAGGAAAAATCGACGAACGAACTGATTTTCTGTGCACATAGGGTAGACGTCGATGTAGACTGAACAAAAACATCAAAACATGACTTTTTGACTGTTAGAGTAGACCCATCAATTTTAGAAACGAACCCTAATAGGATTTGTTGAAAAACGTGACCTGACACCGTCGCCGTGACCCTGTTTCAGACAGACTATCGTGGACGGGACGCTTGGACGGGACGCTCCGGACGGATGACACACTCACCACCGCTGGCAAGTGTACTTCACTTGTGCTTTTGGCCGTGCCTTGGTCTTAAACTGCTAGAACTATTAGACTGTGAACAAATAGAACCGGACGTGAAATGATAGCGTCCAGGACGCCCGGACGCCCTAGACTTGACGACGAAGTCTAGGCGTAACAACAACAACTTTTGACACCGTAGGGTTATTTTGCGTGTGCGTGCGTGTGGACACCCTAGAAGAACTATCCCTGTCGTGTCATGTCGTGTCTTGTTTTGCACAGCCTGCGGGCAATAGGGCACTCTCCGAGTGATCTCTTGTACGGATACACATCCTGTGGGAAATGAGATGCTCACCTAGCAGAGTGGGTGATCTTGGTTACGGAACACCTACGGGAAGCTCGGCACCCACCTAGCAGAGTGAGTGTCCCAGCAGACTAAAGGATAGAGACTCTCACCTAGCAGAGTGAGTGGTCCTATACAGTAGTACAGTTTCACCTACGAGGCGTCTGTCGCTCACCTAGCAGAGTGAGAGATACGCTACCGATCGTGGGGATAGAGGCACTCACCTAGCAGAGTGAGTGGCCATATATTGTCTTGTCTTGAGCACTTGGGTTTGGGGTAGGGTTGAGCGTGAGCACGGGGAAAGGGTTTGATTCCCCTCAAACCGTAAGGCGTGAACCCTTCGAGTCACACGTGTCTTGTCTTGTCGTATCTTGTCTTGTCTTGTCTTGTCTTGTCACGTCTTGTCTCGACCCGTTTAGGTTAGTCCCGTAGTTAGTAGCACACGCTACGACTACTGTTTGTCGTGCTTTACTTTCCTACTGCGTTTACTTTCTTTTGATACTCTGTTATAATCTTAGCATGCTAATCAACCAGTAAACCGTTGTTTAAAAGTTTGGTACACTTACAGTAGAGTCTAACCCTTTTTGTAGACTTTACCTGACGTACAGTTCCTTTTCTCTTGGGTGATGTACGTCAGGTGTTGAGCCAGAGTACGTGGACGAGTCAGACATCCCGGAGTATGTGGAGCCAGAGGGTGTTGACCCGAAGTACCTCCCTGACGTGGAATAGACTTAAAGGTCTTTCCGTTGATGTCTTACAGAGGTTACTACTTTTGGTTGGGTGCGTAGCACCATTAGTTTCCTTGTCTGCAGTTTTTCGCCATGCTTCGGCTTCTTTTATTAGACTTGTTATATGCTGGATATTATCTCTTTTATAAAAATGAATGCATCCTCCATTTATTACTTTTGTTGTTCCGAATTTTATAAATGCAAGAACCTGAAAATTTTAAACGAGCCCCCCTACAGACGCTTATTGGGTCCGAGCTTCACAGCTCCGGCCCAAGCGGGCCTTAGTCACGCTTCACCTCCGTATTTTTGGGAAGCGGGGCGTGACAGGTTTTAGTGATGGCCCATGCAGGTCATGCAGAAGTTCGGAACAATAAGAGTACCGCATTCATTTAATATCCATGTACAAGTCTAAATAGGGTTTTTCTTGTCTTAGATGGTAGGAAGACTTAGATGGACATCTAGGTTTGATAGTCACGCGCCTTGGTTAAGATTTAGTCATACACGTCTTAGGATACCCTAATAGACTCTCACCCGGTTTCGACCATGCTAGATTTCTAGAGCCCTTCTTTTAGTCGTTCGCTCGGGTCCACCGACTTTGGACCGAGCATAACGTAATTCTGAATCTCTTAGGAACCTTTCCCTAAGATCTCTCTATTACAGTCTCGTTCATTGAAGAGTCATACTGTTGAGCTCTCCCTGATCTTTAGACGACCCGATAATTTGGGATCTCGGATTTCTAGCATTTTTTCAATCATTACACTTCTGTGTTATCAGCCGTAGATTTCCATCGTAGTTTTCATGAATCATATCCTAGGTGTATCCATCATGCGATCATTTTTTTCCTTTCACTCGATTCGCGTGATCGCTTCATGACGATTATCATTGATCCTTCGAATCTTTCCGTTTGCGAATTCTGTTTCCTCTAAAAGTATTTTCGAAATTTCCTCATTAAATTCTTCGCTCGGTTTAACTTCTTTGAAACCCCTTATTATATATATATTTTAAATTTCTCGCTTTTTGGTTGAGTTAAAATTTTTCTGGGGTTTTGAAAACTTTCTTGGTTGTAAATTTTCTAACCGGTATCTTTCGAACTTCAGTTTTAAAACCTTGTTACCATTTTGATGTTTCCATATATTATTTTTCTAGACTACTAAATTTATTTTTAACTCCTTACCGTATGTACTTTTAGAAAACTTTCTAAACTAAAGAGAACTTCAATTTTTTTATTTATATCAGTTCTATGCTCAACGTGCTCATATTTCAATATATATATATATATTTTGTATAAACTTATTTTTCGTTTGCAAAACAATCGATACCTCACCCACTCTCTTTCCTTCGTCTAACTCTTTTTCCGAGTCGTAATTTTCTACCATCTGTTCACTAATTTCTACATATTTTTATAGGTATATATATGATACCGAATTTTACACGTAATCTTTCTTTCGTTCTTTAACTATTTTGAGCAACATCTTTGTCCCGGCCGACCAGCTATCTTCTTATCCCCGCCTTATCGGGACTCGTTCTTTCTGATCTTGTTTCGTTTCGCTTTTGGTTTAGGTTTCCTTTATATTGTTTAGACATTAGTGCTTGTAGTTGCATGTGTCAACTCTAGTTTAGTAGTGGGTCCATTAGCTTTGTGATGACATCGTGGTGTATGTTTATAGGTAGAGTGTGTGGACCTGTATGAGTGTGTTACCTTTATGACTTTACTGAATGTCCCTTGCGTCATATGGCGTACCCAGTGTGGTCCGTAATATGCGTATGGAGTTGTCTGGATGATGGTATTCATATAGGTATGGATAGTGTTATAGTAGGCAATTCCTTAGACTTAGTCTTTCATACTATTGAATAGCTTATCTTGGTTGCATGTGATTGTATTAAAACTTTTGTTTCCTTTTAAACCAACTCTTTAAAGTTTTTTAAACTAGCTCACAAGATCACAAATCATTTATCCTCCCTCATACATTACCACAACTTCACACGTTTTTCCAAATATTTTTTAAAAAAAATATGTCTTTGGCTTTAAGTTTTTCCTTTCTCTTCTCCTCTTTCTCCCATAGAAATGTTATGTTTATTGTTGTTATATTATTGGGACTAACTAGTATTGTTATAGGATCTTTTGTGCGTGTAGGTATAGTGTGTGAGGAGATATGTAATAGCGATAATTAATTGATTTTGGGACACAAGGATATGAGATTAGATTTCCTTGACTGAAAAGAATGAGGTGTCCAAGACTTATTTATAATACCTATGTGTGAAGGACCCAATGGAGAACTCTGATTGGATGAAATTATATAGAGGGAGATGAGTGCTTAATCGATCTGAAACTTGGACGAGTGACAGGTAAGAGTAGCTAGGACGGGATGGTAATATTTAGAGTGATCATGAGAATGAGTAGAACATTTAAAGCGTCAATATTCGATTATTAAGTTGACGTGAGAAGACATTGGAAGTAATACGACATGTTGAGATGAATGAGATGTTATGAAGATGGATTTTGGTATTATTAGGAGGTTGATGTTAATGGTAAGGATAGATGTAGTTTTTGGTTCATTGATTTTGGAGAATAGATTTATGAGTTAAGGTGATGGATGATATATTGGGGACATGATGATTATTGAATTCTGGACGGTAATATGGATCTATAGTCAGATGCTAGGGCGTGATTCTAGTTGTAGCATTACCTAGTGAAGAGACGCGTTATGATGGATTACTGAGGAACGTCGTTTGAAGTTATGAGATTAGCGATCTTTATGTGTAGATAAGAGAGTTTCGGGTATAAGATTAGATAGATAGTATTATTATTAGTATAAGTGATTCCGAGGGTGGAATCATTTCTAAGGTGGGTAGAATGTAACGGCCACTTTCCGACCGTACAAGTTTTAGCGCGTATCTTGTTTTGTAAGTGTTTTTTAGCAAATTATTTTCATTACTGTCTTCCGGTGATCAGACGCACGACCGAACCCCGTATTCATGATCCTCTCGGAGGCGTGATCATCCCAGTAGTTTTCTTTTTTTTTGGATGTCTATAGTCCTTTTCTGCATAACACACTTTTTATTACTAAAAACACTTTTATCATTAATTTTAAATTATGTGGGTATGTGCGTTTTTCCTTAAACAAATTCAATTATGTCCTTAAAACCCTCCACTAGCTGGGGTTGTTTTAAAAGGATTCTTACAATTTATTTTTAAGTAAAGTTTTTAAATAATAAGAAAATCAAAACCTTTCCCTAATTGACACTATAACCCATTTGGATTTCCCTTGGCCGAACCTATTTATCCACATACAGCAAACAAAGCTAACACTATTAAAAAAATAGGAATTATAAAACCCTAGGGACCTAACCTAAGCCAATGCTTCACGTGTGTACTGCCACCTTAACGCAAAGCCCACTTATTTTATAAGACCCTAAAGACTAAGGCAGCAGCCCTATCTCCTATTAATAGGTCTTAGGTCACCTGCTACCCTATCTCTCTTTATTTTAAACCCTAGAGTTTTGTTTCTCCCTACTACACAGCCGCCGCCTCCTATTTTCTCCCTACAAACAAACCAAAGGCCCCTTCTCTTCAAGCACCCGGTGCTCAGTCCGAACGCGCAGCCTCCATGCGTTCAGCCTACCTCCGCCCGCTGCATCGCAACGAAGCCTTGCCCAGTTCTCCTCCTCTCTCGCATGGACGCCGCCCAGCCTCCCATCCTCGTGCTTCCACCTTGCTTCGCCCTGTCACGACAGGCACCCTCCGACGAACTTCCATGGCCGCACGAGCCCCTCCCTTCTCCTCCTCTCCCTTGAAATCGACGGCAGCCTCCTTTAGAACCCACGCCGGCCACCCTTCATGCCGTCGGCCTCCCCAGCATGCTGCGTGCAACGCTCCCAAACAACAGCACAAGTCACGGCCACTCTTGGTCGTGCGACTGCAACCTCTCCCCTTAACTACGACGACCGGCCAGCAGCCTTTGCCGCCGGCCATCTCTCGGCAACCGTCCGGTTGTCCTTCACCTCGAGGCAACCTCGCACATCAAAAAACTGATACGGCCACCCTCTTCCTCCTTCCCCTCCTCGCGTTCATGCACACCCTATTGCTGGCCATCTTATCCTCGCTGCCGGTCATCCTCCCGCAACCGCCGCCACCTGCCACCAGATGTAAGTGCAGTTATACATATTTTTAGCTTAAGTTTTGCACTTCACCCACTTAAATTAATAAATCATTAGTTGTTATAGGCTACTGCCAGGCGTTTGTTATTATATTGCTAGTTGTTAATATTGTTAATATTAACTAGTAGTCTATGAACCTATAGACTGATGGATGGTTGTAGCTTGGCAGAAGCCTCGGAGTGGTTTGGATACTTATTTGTGAACGTTGATTCTGAGCTATCAATGTTATCTTTAAGTCCTTGTTGGTAGGCTATAAGTTATATATTTATATATTAGAGATCTCAGTTTATATGTTCTCTTATCTTTTACTGCTTGCTTTTCTTTTCATGTTGCTCCATCTGAGCCGATTTGTGTAACATATAGCTTGGTGCTTGGACAGTAATATGAGCAGTATATTAATATATATAGTAAGTTATTATATGTGTATAGAGCATATTCTCACAAGTTAAGTTCGTATAGCCTGACGTTGAAATCTAATGACGCAGAGATAGTCACGCTTTCCGTTCGACCACGTGAACACTAAAGACCAGTGACGAGACGTTCCGGAAATTGGAGTCGCGACGCGATCCGCTACCGTTCCAGACCTGACGTCGGATCCACGTGCAATCATTATACAAGGTGAGTCCCCTAACATGTAGTGAACCCACACCGTAGCTCATCAAAACCTAAATAAAATCAGCAACTTAATTTGACTAAAGTTATTTTCTGCATCTTTAAAACGTTGTCCACCGTAGAAAAAATCGACGAACGAACTGATTTTCTGTGCACATAGGGTAGACGTCGATGTAGACTGAACAAAAACATCAAAACGTGACTTTTTGACTGTTAGGGTAGTCCCGTCAATTTTAGAAACAACCCCTAATTGGATTTGTTGACCTGACACCGTTGCCGTGACCCTGTTTCAGATGGACTATCGTGGACGGGACGCTTGGATGGGACACTCCGGCCAGACGACACACTCGCCACCGCAGGCAAGTGTACTTCACTTGCGCTTTTGTCCGTGCCTTGGTCTTAAACTGCTAGAACTATTAGACTGTGAACAAATAGAACCGGACGTGAAATGATAGCGTCCGGGATGCCCTGACACCCTAGACTTGACGACGAAGTCTAGGCGTAACAACAACAACTTTTGACACTGTAGGGTTATTTTGCGTGTGCGTGCGTGTGGACACCCTAGAAGAACTATCCCTGTCGTGTCACGTCGTGTCTTGTTTTGCACAGCCTGCGGGCAATAGGGCACTCTCCGAGTGATCCCTTGTACGGATACACATCCTGTGGGCAATGAGACGCTCACCTAGTAGAGTGGGTGATCTTGTTTACGGAACACCTACGGGAAGCTCAGCATCCACCTAGCAGAGTGAGTGTCCCAGCAAACCGAGAGGATAGAGACTCTCACCTAGCAGAGTGAGTGGTCCTATACAATAGTACAGTTTCACCTACGAGGTGTCTGTCGCTCACCTAGCAGAGTGAGAGATACGCTACCGATCGTGGGGATAGAGGCACTCACCTAGCAGAGTGAATGGCCCTATATTGTCTTGTCTTGGGCACTTGGGTTTGGGGTAAGGTTGAGCGTGCGCACGGGGAGAGGGTCTGATCCCCCTCGAACCGTAAGGTGTGAACCCTTCGAGTCACACGTGTCTTGTCTTGTCGTGTCGTGTCGTGTCATGTCTTGTCTTGTCACGTCTTGTCTCGATCCATTTAGGTTAGTCCCGTAGTCAGTAGCACACGCTACGACTACTGTTTGTCGCACTTTACTTTCCTACTGCGTTTACTTGCTTTTGATACTCTGTTATAACCTCAGCATGCTAATCAACCAGTAAACCGTTGTTTAAAAGTTTGGTACACTTGCAGTAGAGTCTAACCCTTTTTGTAGACTTTACCTGACGTACAGTTCCTTTTCTCTTGGGTGCTGTATGTCAGGTGTTGAGCCAAAGTACGTGGACGAGTCGGACATCCCGGAGTATGTGGAGCCAGAGGGTGTCGACCCGGAGTACCTCCCTGACGTGGAACAGACTTAGATGTCTTTTCGTCATTGTCTTACATAGGTTACTACTTTTTGTTGGGTGCGTAGCACCATTAGTTTCCTTGTCTGCAGTTTTTCGCCATGCTTGGGCTTCTTTTATTAGACTTGTTATATGCTGGATATTATCTCGTTTATAAAAATGAATGCTTCCTCCATTTATTACTTTTGTTGTTCCGAATTTTATAAATGCAAGAACCTGAAAATTTTAAACGAGCCCCCTACAGACGCTTATTGGGTCCGATCTTCATAGCTCCAGCCCAAGCGGGCCTTAGTCACGCTTCGCCTCCGTATTTTTGGGAAGCGGGGCGTGACAGGTTTTAGTGGTGGCCCATGCAGGTCATGCAGAAGTTCGGAACAATAAGAGTACCGCATTCATTTAATATCCATGTACAAGTCTAAATAGGGTTTTCCTTGTCTTAGATGGTAGGAAGACGTAGATGGACATCCAGGTTTGATAGTCAGGCGCCTTGGTTAAGATTTAGTCATACTCGTCTTAGGATACCCTAGTAGCCTCTCACCTGGTTCTGACCATGCTAGATTTCTAGAGCCCTTCTTTTAGTCGTTCGCTCGGGTCCACCGACTTCGGACCGAGCAGAACGTAATTCTGAATCTCTTAGGAACCTTTCCCTAAGATCTCTCTATTACAGTCTCGTTCATTGAGAAGTCTTACTGTTGAGCTCTCACTGATCTTTAGACGACCCGATACTTTGGGATCTTGGATTTCTAGCATTTTTTCAATCATTACACTTCTGTGTTATCAGCCGTAGATTTCCATCGTAGTTTTCATGAATCATATCCTAGGTGTATCCATCATGCGATCATTTTTTCCTTTCACTCGATTCGCATGATCGCTTCCTGACGATTATCATTGATCCTTCGAATCTTTCCGTTTGCAAATTCTGTTTCCTCTAAAAGTATTTTCGAAATTTCCTCATTAAATTCTTCGCTCGGTTTAACTTCTTTGAAAACCCCTTATTATATATATATTTTAAATTTCTCGCTTTTCGGTTGAGTTAAAATTCTTTCTGGGGTTTTGAAAACTTTCTTGGTTGTAAATTTTCTAACCGGTATCTTTCGTACTTCAGTTTTAAAACCTTGTTACCATTTTGATATTTCCATATATTATTTTTCTAGACTACTAAATTTATTTTTAACTCCTTACCGTATGTACTTTTAGAAAACTTTCTAAACTAAAGAGAACTTCAATTTTTTTTATTTGTATCAGTTATATGCTCAACGTGCTCATATTTCATATATATATATATATATATATATATATATATATATATATATATATATATATATATATATATATATATATATATATATATTGTATAAACTTATTTTTCATTTGCAAAACAATCGATACGTCACCCACTCTCTTTCCTTCGTCTAACTCTTTTTCCGAGTCGTAATTTTTTACCATCTGTTCACTAATTTCTACATATTTTTATAGGTATATATATATATATATATATATATATATATATATATATATATATATATATATATATATATGGGTAAAGTGTTCCTAGGGTGACTCCTTAGATTCAATCTAAGGAGTCGCCACCATTTTCCTCATATACCACATTTTTTTCGGAATTTTTTTTCATGGGGTTGTTGTTCACCTCATGGATGATCAACATACCAAAAATCAATTCATTCCAATACTTTTAGAGCCCCCATCTACCCCTTGCAACTTCATGGTTTTTTAAGCACGTTTTCAGACCGTTGAAGTTGCAAGGGGTAGATGGTGGCTCTAAAAGTATTGGAATGGCTTGATTTTTGGTATGTTGATCATCCATGAGGTGAACAACAACCCCATGAAAAATAAAATCCAAAAAAATTGTGGGATATGAGGGAAAATGGGGGCGACTCCTTAGATTTAATCTAAGGAGTCACCCTAGGAACACTTTACCCTATATATATATATATATATATATATATATATATATATATATATATATATATATATATATATGATACCAAATTTTACACGTAATCTTTCTTTCGTTCTTTAATTATTTTGAGCAACATATTTGTCCCGGCCGACCAGCTATCTTCTTATCCTCGCCTTATCGGGACTCGTTCTTTCTGATCTTGTTTCGTTTCGCTTTTGGTTTAGGTTTCCTTTCTATTGTTTAGACATTAGTGCTTGTAGTTGCATGTGTCAACTCTAGTTTAGTGGTGGGTCCATTAGCTTTGTGATGACATCGTGGTGTATGTTTATATGTAGAGTGTGCGGACCTGTATGAGTGTGTTACCTTTAGGTTCTTACTGAATGTCCCTTGCGTCATGTGGCGTACCCAATGTGGTCCGTGATATGCGTATGGAGTTGTCTGGATGATGGTATTCATATAGGTATGGATAGTGTTATAGCAGGTAATTCCTTAGACTTAGTCTTTCATACTATTGAATAGCTTATCTTGGCTGCATGTGATTGTATTAAAACTTTTGTTTCCTTTTAAACCAACTCTTTAAAGTTTTTGAAACTAGCTCACAAGATCACAAATCATTTATCCTCCCTCATACATTACCACAACTTCACTGAAACTTAATCGATCTGAAACTTGGACGAGTGATAGGTAAGAGTAGCTAGGACAGGATGGTAAGATTTAGAGTGATCATGAGAATGAGTAGAACTTTTAAAGCGTCAATATTCGATTATTAAGTTGACGTGAGAAGACATTGGAAGTAATACGACATGTTGAGATGAATGAGATGTTATGAAGATGGATTTTGGTATTATTAGGAGGTTAGATGTTAAGGGTAAGGATAGATGTAGTTTTTGGTTCATTGACTTTGGAGAATAGATTTATGAGTTAAGGTGACGGATGATATATTGGGGACATGATGATTGTTGAATTGTGGACGGTAATATTGATCTATAGTCAGATGCTAGGGCGTGATTCTAGTTGTAGCATTACCCAGTGAAGAGACGCGTTATGATGGATTATTGAGGAACGTTGTTTGAAGTTATGAGATTAGCGATCTTTATGTGTAGATAAGAGAGTTTCGGGTATAAGATTAGATAGATAGTATTATTATTAGTATAAGTGATTCCGAGGGCGGAATCATTTCTAAGGTGGGTAGAATGTAACTGCCACTTTCCGACCGTACAAGTTTTAGCGCGAATCTTGTTTCGTAAGTGTTTTTTAGCAAATTATTTTCATTACTGTCTTCCGTAACTCAGACGTGCGACCGAACCCCGTATTCATGATCCTCTCGGAGGCGCGATCATCCCAGTATTTTTCTTTTTATTTTTGGATGTCTATAGACCTTTTCTGCATAACACACTTTTTATTACTAAAAATACTTTTATCATTAATTTTAAATTATGTGGGTCTGTGTGTTTTTCCTTAAACAAATTCAATTATGTCCTTAAAACCCTCCACTAGCTGGGGTTGTTTTAAAAGGATTCTTACATTTTATTTTTAAGTTAAGTTTTTAAATAATAAGAAAATCAAAACCTTTCCCTAATTGACACTATAGCCCATTTGGATTTCACTTGGCCGAACCTATTTGTGCACATACAACAAACAAAGCTAACACTATTTAAAAAAATAGGAATTATAAAACCCTAGGGACCTAACCTTAGGCAATGCTTCACGTGTGTACTGCCGCCTTAAGGCAAAGCCCACTTATTTTATAAGACCCTAAAGACTAAGGCAGCATCCCTATCTCCTATTAATTGGTCTTAGGTCACCTGCTACCCTATCTCTTTTTATTTTAAACCCTAGAGTTTTGTTTCTCCCTACTACACAGCCGCCGCCTCCTATTTTCTCCCCACAAACAAACCAAAGGCCCCTTCTCTTCAAGCACCCGGTGCTCAGTCCGAACGCGCAGCCTCCGTGCGTTCAGCCTACCTCCGCCCGCAGCATCGCAACGAAGCCCTGCCCAGTTCTCCTCCTCTCTCACATGGACGTCGCCCAGCCTCCCATCCTCGTGCTTCCACCTTGATTTGCCCTGTCACGTCAGGCACCCTCTGGCGAACTTCCATGGCCGCACGAGCCCCTCCCTTCTCCTCCTCTCCCTTGAAATCGACGGCAGCCTCCCTTAGAACCCACGCCGGCCACCCTTCATGCCGTCGGCCTCCGCAGTATGCTGCGTGCAACGCTCCCAAACGACAGCACAAGTCACGGCCTCTCTTGGTCGTGCGACTGCCACCTCTCACCTTGACTACGAGGACCGGCCAGCAGCCTTTACCGCCGGCCATCTCTCGGCAACCGTCCGGTTGTCCTTCACCTCGAGGCAACCTCGCACATCAGAAAACTGATACGGCCACCCTCTTCCTCGTTCCCCTCCTCGCGTTCATGCACACCCCATTGCCGGCCATCTTATCCTCGCTGCCGGTCATCCTCCCGCAACCGCCGCCACCTGCAACCAGACGTAAGTGCAGTTATACATATTTTTAGCTTAAGTTTTGCACTTCACCCACTTAAATTAATAAATCATTAGTTGTTATAGGCTACTGCCAGGCGTTTGTTATTATATTGCTAGTTGTTAATATTATTAATATTAACTAGTAGTCTATGAACCTATAGACTGATGGATGGTTGTAGCTTGGCAGAAGCCTGGGAGTGGTTTGGATACTTATTTGTGAACGTTGATTCTGAGCTATCAATGTTATCTTTAGGTCCTTGTTGGTAGGTTATAAGTTATATATTTATATATTAGAGATCTCAGTTTATATGTTCTCCTATCTTTTACTGCTTGATTTTCTTTTCATGTTGCTCCATCTGAGCCGATTTGTGTAACATATAGCTTGGTGCTTGGACAGTAATATGAGTAGTATATTAATATATATAATAAGTTATTATATGTGTATAGAGCATATTCTCACAAGTTAAGTTCGTTTAGCCTGACGTTGAAATCTAATGAAGCAGAGACAGTCACGCTTTCCGTTCGACCACATGAACACTAAAGACCAGTGACGAGACGTGCCGGAAATTGGAGTCGCGACGTGATCCGCTACTGTTCCAGACCCGACGTCGGATCCACGCGCAATCATTATACAAGGTGAGTCCCCTAACATGTAGTGAACCCACACCGTAGCTCATCAAAACCTAAATAAAATCAGCAACTTAATTTGACTAAAGTTATTTTCTGCATCTTTAAAACGTTGTCAACCGTAGGAAAAATCGACGAACGAACTGATTTTCTGTGCACATAGGGTAGACGTCGATCTAGACTGAACAAAAACATCAAAACGTGACCTTTTGACTGTTAGGGTAGTCCCGTCAATTTTAGAAACGAATCCTAATAGGATTTGTTGAAAAACGTGACCTGACATCGTTACCGTGACCCTGTTTCAGACGGACTATCGTAGGCAAGTGTACTTCACTTGCGCTTTTGTCTGTGCCTTGGTCTTAATTTGCTAGAACTATTAGACTGTGAACAAATAGAACCGGACGTGAAATGATAGCATCCGGGACGCCCTGACGCCCTAGACTTGACTACGAAGTCTAGGCGTAACAACAACAACTTTTGACACTGTAGGGTTATTTTGCGTGTGCGTGCGTGTGGACACCCTAGAAGAACTATCCCTGTCGTGTCACGTCGTGTCTTGTTTTGCACAGCCTGCGGGCAATAGGGCACTCTCCGAGTGATCCCTTGTACGGATACACATCCTGTGGGCAATGAGACGCTCACCTAGCAGAGTGGGTGATCTTGGTTACGGAACACCTACGGGAAGCTCAGCATCCACCTAGCAGAGTGAGTGTCCCAGCAGACCGAGAGGATAGAGACTCTCACCTAGCAGAGTGAGTGGTCCTATACAGTAGTACAGTTTCACCTACGAGGTGTCTGTCGCTCACCTAGCAGAGTGAGAGATACGCTACCGATCGTGGGGATAGAGGCACTCACCTAGCAGAGTGAGTGGCCCTATATTGTCTTGTCTTGAGCACTTGGGTTTGGGGTAGGGTTAAGCGTGCGCACGAGAAGAGAGTCTGATCCCCCTCGAATAGTAAGGCGTGAACCCTTCGAGTCACACGTGTCTTGTCTTGTCTTGTCTTGTCTTGTCTTGTCACATCTTGTCTCGACCCATTTAGGTTAGTCCTGTAGTCAGTAGCACACGCTACGACTACTGTTTGTCGCGCTTTACTTTCCTGCTGCGTTTACTTGCTTTTGATACTCTGTTATAACCTCAGCATGCTAATCAACCAGTAAACCATTGTTTAAAAGTTTGGTACACTTGAAGTAGAGTCTAACCCTTTTTGTAGACCTTACCTGACGTATGATCACTCCGTATTTTACACCTTTTTTCTGCATGTTTGCATGCCATTTAGATCGCTCAAATCGTGTTTTTTCACGTTTATTCGACAATATTGCGATGCTTTTCAAGATTTGTTATTTTTGTCGTATTTCATGAGATTTGGAGCGATTTGGAGTGATTCTGAGATGCACCCACTTCGGAGTGTCACCGACGACTCTCTTGAGGGGTATTCTGCGATTGGAGAGGAGTGGAACAAGAAAGAACGTCGTAGGAGCGACGAGGAGGCAAAAATACAAAGAATGGACATTTACAGCATGCCACTCAGCGGAGTGAAGGAGTCACTCGGCCGAGCATCGACAGCCCGCTCGACCGGCCAGATCAGACATGCAACAGAGCTAATATCAGCGTGCACTAGGCCGAGCATCGCCAGACCACTCGGCCGAGCACCGAGTCATCCCTCGCCCGAGTGGAGCCAAGACGACGGCAACCAAAAACGTCCAACTCTCTGGAATCCGTCAGTCAGCCCCAAAGACCGACTCGGCCGAGTGACGAACGCCATCCGCCCGAGTGAAGAACGCCCATCGGCCGAGTGAAGAAAAGTCACTCGGCCGAGTGACTCCCGAAGAGACGACTCCCAAGACCCCCAACTCTCTGGAATCCGTCAGGGTCTCTCACTCGGCCGAGTGACATTTGTCAATCGGCCGAGTGAGCCGCGCTGCCTGTAGCGTAAACTGCGATTTTGAGGCTGCGCAGGGGCATTTTCGTCAGGATTTTTTGGGCGATTTTGGGGGGTATTTAACCCCAGTTTTTAACCTAGTTTAGAGAGCTTTTTCAGAACTTTTTGTAGCCTTTTTGGATTAATCTTAGGAGATTAGATTTAGCTTTTAGGGAGGAGAGAAAAGTGTTAATTTGTTGGATGCTATTTTGTTCTTCATTGGTTTGTCTCTCTCCCTATCAAAAACTCCATTTTTATTGATATATTGAATATTTCTATGAATTCTATTGATTTTATTTGTGAATTCCTATTGAATTTCATTATGAATTGTGAGTAGTTTTATCGTCTTAGGGCGTAGGGATGAACCCTACGAGCCCAATTTCAAATTTGTGATGAATAGGTAAAATTCTTGCTAGAATTGATTAGGGTTAGTTTGGGATTGATCTAATACGAATAGATAGGGATTCATACCGATTGGGATTTGAAAGAGATTGGATCCCAACTCGATAGGAAGCCCTAGAAATTCGAATTGGGTTGCAATTGAATTTCTCCGGGATCGGTTTGCTAGAGATTGGACCGAAACTAGGGTTTTCGATTGTAATTCTATACCAATACCCGTTTGCAAGAGACTGGACGGGTAGGAACTATCCCAACCTAGGTCGTAGCTCGAGTTTGCACGAGAGTGGGCTCGAGATGAGATTGAACGATGATGTTGTTCGTCACGCTAGCTTGACTAGGTTAGGGTTTGCAAGAGATTGGACCCTACCCTAGGTTTGCTATAGACCGGCAATAGCGCGAGAGCGTGAGCTTGGTTCTACATTTAGTTGCAACTAGTTCACCCGAATTTCAAGTCTAGCAATTGAGAAACCTACGAATCACAATGATGAGATACGACAAGTAGCGGGGATTCCCTATCCCTAGGCGTCTTTATTAATTTGATATTTTCTTTCGTATAATTGAACGACTGTGACCGCATTACTGCAAACATTTCTCAACCATTCTTATAGCCAGGTTGACTGAAGAAGACACTGTCATTAGGCCTCCCTGTGTTCGATACACGCTCGCCACTACACCGTGCACTTGCGGTAAGTGTAACGACTGGTTTTTGTATGATTGGATTATCAGTGTGTTTTGCTTGTGATGGTGGGTTCTCTCCTTGTGTGGTTTCCATTTCCATAGTTCTCGCTTTCATTCATCTCGTTGAGATTTCCTAACTTTCGTTTTCATTCCTTTTGATGTGATCTTCTAGCTTCTTCCTTAGAATCATTGAACTCGAAGTAAGTCACTCGTGACGAGCTTCATATCGATCATATCTTAGTGATAGGTTGATCCTAGAAACCTTAGAATTCATCTCAGACCTTCGCGCTCCATTTCGAGACTTTTCGTGCACGTTAGTTGGTTCAAGAAGATCAACCGACCGACTAGATTCCAATCTAGTCGGTCAGGAAATCAACTGGAACCGACTAGTTCATTCAATCAATTATTCAGGAGTTACTGTTTATCGTTAGTCGGTCTAAGAACAACCATCGACCGACTAGATGTGAAACTAGTCGGTCAGAACTTGTTCTTTAACCGACTAGTTCCTTTGATTAATTTCCCCTAAGTTACTGTTTATCTTTAGTCGGTCTGAGAACATCTTTCGACCGACTAGATTGTAAACTAGTCGGTCAGCCATTGTTCTTCAACCGACTAGTTCATTGATCATTTTCCCAGCCGAGTTACTGTTTACTCTTAGTCGGTCTGCGTTGATCACCCGACCGACTAGTTCCCCAGCTAGTCGGTCACCAATCCTTCTTTGACCGACTAATCAGCCCAGGAAACCCTAGTTTTGCCCTAGCCGCCACACTTTTCTATAAATACGCCCCAAACGTTTTCTCCTTCTTCCTCATCATCCCAAACCCTAATTTCTCCCCCATTGAGCCCCCTTCTTCCCCAAACCATTGATCCTTCATCCCAAGCTCATCCATCATCATCCAAACCCTCATTTCACATATCCTGCCTCTCCTCAACCACAAACCCTCATCAAATCCCCAAAAGCCTCATCCAAACCCATTTCTCCAGATTTTCCCCATTTCCAGATCTGAGCCGGATCGTTCTTCCGTCGCCGTAGTTCTCGGCGTCGTTCCTCCGCTTCTTCACGGGTAGTATTCTTCCTTTAAAAATCTCATAACTCACATTTGATGTTTTGAAACCCTAATAAAATGATTAATGATTTGATGATTGTTTCTCCATAACAGCGATCTCTTCCCGTACCTAACTTTTCGTGGTGTGGCTCGTTGAACATCGTCCTCGGTATTAGGCAAGCGAAACTTGCATCTCTTGATTTGGGCCATGTCTTAGGCCATTTCCTTGCTTTCGCGTAAAAGAGACTAGACGGTGAAAGGATAGCAGTCTAGACGCCTTTGACCTAGCTTGACAACGAAGCTTGGTCCGTCACCTTCATCATGCTTGCATGTCACGTTTACTTTCCCTTAACGGTACGCGAATTAACTGTTCATGTCATCCATGCATCCTTAACTGCTGTTGCATTTTAACTGCCATGTTTAATTTAAATTAACGGTACGCGAATATGTTCATGTCATTGCATTTTGCCTGTCATGTCTAATTTCAATAAACGGTACGCGAATATCTGTTCATGTCATTGCATTTTGCCTGTCACGTTTAATTACAAATAACGGTACGCGAATATCTGTACATGTCATTGCATCTCGCCTGCCATGTCTAAATTCAATTAACGGTACGTGGATATCTGCTCATGTCATTGCATGTTGAACACTCATCGTGATTGCGTAGCGTCGCTACATATTAGTGTTACTTGTTACCGGCTAGGCACCCACCTTGCGGGGGCATAATCCTATGCCAAATACACTTTATGGCTCGTGTTCCAGAAGACGAGCTCAACCCAGCCTGCGGGCAATAGGGCACTCGTTGAGTGATCCCTTGTACTTGATGCGTGAACACAGCCTGCGGGCAATAGGACATCCATATGTGGGTGATCCCTTGTACTTGTTACTTAACATTACATGTCACAACTACCACTTGTTTACTTGACTGTTCACTTGACGTGAACCACTCGACTTGTACTTGTCCGTGTTTACTTGTTATCCGTGACATACTTGCTACTTGTACTTCCCTTTACTTGTCACTTCCATACTATACTTGCCATGCCATGAATCATACTATAACTGCTAGGTTGCTAGTTTACCTTACTTTCAGTTTCCTTGCACAAGTCTTTCCAGACTTGCTGACATGTGCCTCTCTCTCTTTTGGGTGTCACATGTTAGACCCAGAGCCAGAGCTTTGTTGCAGGGGATATGGTGTTGCTGATGCTGATGTTGCTGTGGTGGTGAGTGGACACCAGGGGCCTGTCTTGAAGACCGCTCGTGTTCACTTCTTTGTTTAGGTTTGCTGTTAATTGCTGGTGCGTGGCACCTTTGTATGTATGTTATACCTTGTTGGCCATGTTTGGGCCTTAGACTCTTTTCCTTTTAGCCTGGTGGCTTTTCTGTGATATTGTAATTCATTCAATGGATAATCAGAGATTTCTCTTTTGTCTCTTTCCTTTATTATTATTGTTGTTTCGTTTGCGTTGCAAGGACCTGCCATATGATAATTTTTACGCTTATCGGACTTGGAGTTTCACAGCTTCAAGTCTGAGCGGACCTTCTCACGTCTCGCCTCCACATTTTTGGGAAGCGGGGCGTGACAGGTTTTATTGGTGGCCCATGCAGGCCCATTTGCAAATGCGAACTATCAGAACAACGATAATAATTATAAAATGTCCATTAAATGAATTAGAACATCCAAGTTATAAGCCCGAAGTCTAGGTTTTTAGCGTTCCTTTGTCTTAGGTGGCTGGTAGACGTGTTAGAGCATCTGTCTCAGCTTAGTAGAAAATCCATTAGATCATGACCCTAGCTAGACTTAGATAGACGTCTGTGCTTGCTAGTTAGGAATCCTTGATTATTAGCTAGACTCCATGTTAGTGATTTGTTTGATTGTCTTAAGAGATACCTTAGTGGTTCCCGCCTAGCTCTGGCCATGATAGACTCCTAGGATTTCTTTAGCCGTTCTCTTGGGTTCATCGATTTCGGGCCCAACAGAACATGATCTTGCTTCTCTTAGAACCTTCCTGAGATTTATATATTCTAACCCATTAGAAGCTTTAGTGTTAAGGTTCCCTTGGCCTTTAGTTAACCCGATGATTAGAACCCCCCTGATTCAATCTTTCCTGGTCACTACACTTTGGTGTTACTGACCGTAGATCTTCATCATGGTTTTCTTGCATCGTGATTTAGGCGCATTCAATTCACATAAACCACTTCCCTTGTCCTCAACTCACATGACCACCTCATTACGATTATCCTTGATCTTTCAAATGTTTTCCGTTGCAAATCTTGATTCTTCCAAAGTTATTTTCGAATGCTTTCCTTATTTGAAGTTTCACCCAATTTAAATTTTGTTCTAAACTTCTTTAAATATGTCTCCCTAAATTTCGATGGAGTTAAAAGTCGTTCTTGAATTTTGAAGACTTTTGGTTGTAATTTAAAAATTACTATCTTGTACTATTTTTCTAACAATGTATCTTTCGCATTTCGATTTTTAAACTTTATTACTATCCTGACGGTTCGATATACCGTCCTTTTTCCTAACTACAAAAATTTATTTTTAACCACTTATCTTACATACCTTTAGGGTTTTTTTTTTCAAACTGAATGGACTTCAACTAATTTTTGTATATATCAATTATAGGTTCGTCGTACTCGTACTTCAAAAGTTTTTATACCAATGCGTTCTTTTGGCGAATCCTTATTTCTCTAAAAGTATCTTCGATCTTCTTCTTTCGTTAAGTTTAAATTTGTTCGAAACACTTTTGATATATGTAAGGTTTCATGCTCCTTCGCCGACTTAAATTATTTATGTTTTTAAATATCGAAACTTGTGTTGAGATTTTTAGATTAGAAGTTTATAATATTTTCAGCATATACTTTCGTATCGATATAAATGTCTTGTCCCATTTCATATACCAATTTCATTCTGAACCGTATTTCTATTTTCCTAACTCGATTCATAATTTCTTTTCTTACTTGTGCCATTAAAATTTTATTCGAAAACACCTCGTGCTTACTCTTAATAAACTTTTCAAGTCCCTTTGGACTTCAGCTTTTAGCAAGTCGATTTTATGCTCAACATTTTCCATATTTCAAATTTTTGAAAAAAAAAAATTTGATTACTATTTCGAAATCATTCCTGACTTAGACCCTTCATATAACGGTTTAAAAGTTTTAATACTAACTTGATGAGTTTGAATATCCTTTTCTCTTCCCATACTACTAAGATATTATCTTTCCATTCACCATACGCACTTTTAAGGTAATTTCTAAAATATGACTTCAATTATTCTTATATATCGGCACCACGTTCGTTTTGCTCGTACATTAAGATCTTGTATGAATCAGTTGTTTGGCGAATCCGGGTCCCTCCAAAGAGTATTTTAAATGTTATTTATTTGGAATTTCTCTTCGGTTTTAAAACTTGGAAGCATTTAACATGGGCCTAAATTTTCACACTATAATTGATCGGATTTCAATCTTTGAATTTCGAAATTCTTGCCGAAATGTTATATTAAGCTACTGCCGTATAATGTTTTCGAACCTCTCCGTTGCAAATCTTGAACTTTCTGAAAGTATCTTTTCGACTTCCTTTTTCCTAAGTTTAAATTCGTTCGGAACTTTAATATATATACTTATACCTCATACTCTTTCGTTGACTTAAATTTATTTTTGAATTTCAAAAGTTTCGACGAGATTTGACTACCGTTTTATGATGCTTTCCAGCCTATACTTTTCATACCTTTTTAAATATCTTGTCCCTTTTCATATGTCAATGTAATTCTGAGCGTATTTCTATTTTTCCCCAAATTCGATTTATAAGGTTTTTCCTTTCTTGTTTATCCCGTTCAAATGATTCACCACGCTCCCTTAACATACCTTCCAAGTCACACATGATTTTAGCTTTCAACAAACCAAGGATATGTTCGACATTTTCTCTATTACAAATTTTGGAAAAAAAATTACGTCTTCATAACTTTTCATGATCTAGACCCTCCGTAATCTGGTTTCAAGGCTTATTTACAAATTTTGATAATTTCATTTCTAAAGGAATTATTATCTTTCCGTCCTCCAAACATACTTTAGAATATATTCTAACTAAATAGAATTTCAAATATTTTCATATCCATGCTAGGCTCGTTAGCTCGTATGTTAAGAGCTTTGTGTAAAACAGTCTCTTTTTGGCAAATCCTGATTCCTCTAAGAGTAGCTTCAATATTGATTACTTTAAACTTTCCCTGGCTTAAGGATTTTGAAAGCATTCAACCTGAGTTTAAAATTTTCAATTAATTTAATTTCATTTCAAACTTTGCAAACGTTATTAAGTTACTACCGTGTAATATTTTCTAAACTACGACCTCAAAATCCGTGTAAATGATTTACTTCCTTTTTAATGACTTTATGTAAGCCAATAAACCGTTTTCTCCTATTAGGTATATTCGACTCAAACTTATTTCAAACAATTTGTTTTATCGACCTCTAAATATTTTTATACGAAAAGGGACTCCAACTTTTGAAGTATAACGGTTTTCAAACTTTTCGTATTTTAGAATATGCTATTTACACTATTTTCCATGTGTCCAAATGGAGCATCATTACATCATTACACGACCGTTTTCATGCTTATCGATCCTTCTATTCGTTACGCTTTCGATTTCGATTTCTTTCCTTTTGTCTAGCCAATAGAGCTTGTCGTTGCCTGTGTCAACCTTATTATAGTTTGGTGGGCCCATTAGTTAAGTGGTTATGTCGTCGTAGTGTTGATTTCGTGGTGTGAAAATATGTGATACGTGGATGTGTATGCCTTGGAGTGGTATTGGTATGTGTATGGATACTATGTTACGCATATAAATGTCCTGTTATGATTTGAGTCTCACTCAAGCTTGAGTAGGTATACTTTATGTACCTTGGTATAATTGTATGTCGTGGTGAACAGTGATGGATGATGTATGTATGGTGTTTGAGTTGTTTGTGCTTGGTTGTGTTACGCACGCGATTGTGGGTGGCTATACCAATATATAGTTATAGGACTAAATGTGAGGTGAAAATATGGTGAAATATTTGCATGTATTTGGATGACTAAATAAATGTGAAATTATTTTCAAATAAGAGAGGCTTGGTTATTTTCTTATAGTAAGTGATAAGTGTTTATTGTTGTATAAATATATTGACGATATATATGTGATTGAAATACATGTATGAAATTGATTGACTATAATAAGCATGAGTGTACTATTTGCGTGAAAATATGTGTGTAGTGGTAGTAATATGTGATTTCTAGTGCATATATATATAAGCACTCGAAATGAAAGTACTTGGTTGAATTTATGATGTGATATTGGTTGAGGGTAGTTACTAGAGCAACTACATATATGTTAGGAAGTCCGAGGACGGACTTTATTCTAAGGTGGGTAGGATGTAACGACTGGTTTTTGTATGATTGGATTATCAGTGTGTTTTGCTTGTGATGGTGGGTTCTCTCCTTGTGTGGTTTCTATTTCCATAGTTCTCGCTTTCATTCATCTCGTTAAGATTTCCTAACTTTCGTTTTCATTCCTTTTGATGTGATCTTCTAGCTTCTTCCTTAGAATCATTGAACTCGGAGTAAGTCACTCATGACGAGCTTCATATCGATCATATCTTAGCGATAGGTTGATCCTAGAAACCTTAGAATTCATCCCGGACCTTCGCGCTCCATTTCGAGACTTTTCGTGCACGTTAATTGGTTCAAGAAGATCAACCGACCGACTAGATTCCAATCTAGTCGGTCAGGAAATCAACTGGAACCGACTAGTTCATTCAATCAATTATTCAGGAGTTACTGTTTATCGTTAGTCGGTCTAAGAACAACCATCGACCGACTAGATGTGAAACTAGTCGGTCAGAACTTGTTCTTTAACCGACTAGTTCCTTTGATTAATTTCCCCTAAGTTACTGTTTATCTTTAGTCGGTCTGAGAACATCTTTCGACCGACTAGATTGTAAACTAGTCGGTCAGCCATTGTTCTTCAACCGACTAGTTCATTGATCATTTTCCCAGCCGAGTTACTGTTTACTCTTAGTCGGTCTGCGTTGATCACCCGACCGACTAGTTCCCCAGCTAGTCGGTCACCAATCCTTCTTTGACCGACTAATCAGCCCAGGAAACCCTAGTTTTGCCCTAGCCGCCACACTTTTCTATAAATACGCCCCAAACGTTTTCTCCTTCTTCCTCATCATCCCAAACCCTAATTTCTCCCCCATTGAGCCCCCTTCTTCCCCAAACCATTGATCCTTCATCCCAAGCTCATCCATCATCATCCAAACCCTCATTTCACATATCCTGCCTCTCCTCAACCACAAACCCTCATCAAATCCCCAAAAGCCTCATCCAAACCCATTTCTCCAGATTTTCCCCATTTCCAGATCTGAGCCGGATCGTTCTTCCGTCGCCGTAGTTCTCGGCGTCGTTCCTCCGCTTCTTCACGGGTAGTATTCTTCCTTTAAAAATCTCATAACTCACATTTGATGTTTTGAAACCCTAATAAAATGATTAATGATTTGATGATTGTTTCTCCATAACAGCGATCTCTTCCCGTACCTAACTTTTCGTGGTGTGGCTCGTTGAACATCGTCCTCGGTATTAGGCAAGCGAAACTTGCATCTCTTGATTTGGGCCATGTCTTAGGCCATTTCCTTGCTTTCGCGTAAAAGAGACTAGACGATGAAAGGATAGCAGTCTAGACGCCTTTGACCTAGCTTGACAACGAAGCTTGGTCCGTCACCTTCATCATGCTTGCATGTCACGTTTACTTTCCCTTAACGGTACGCGAATTAACTGTTCATGTCATCCATGCATCCTTAACTGCTGTTGCATTTTAACTGCCATGTTTAATTTAAATTAACGGTACGCGAATATGTTCATGTCATTGTATTTTGCCTGTCATGTCTAATTTCAATAAACGGTACGCGAATATCTGTTCATGTCATTGCATTTTGCCTGTCACGTTTAATTACAAATAACGGTACGCGAATATCTGTACATGTCATTGCATCTCGCCTGCCATGTCTAAATTCAATTAACGGTACGTGGATATCTGCTCATGTCATTGCATGTTGAACACTCATCGTGATTGCGTAGCGTCGCTACATATTAGTGTTACTTGTTACCGGCTAGGCACCCACCTTGCGGGGGCATAATCCTATGCCAAATACACTTTATGGCTCGTGTTCCAGAAGACGAGCTCAACCCAGCCTGCGGGCAATAGGGCACTCGTTGAGTGATCCCTTGTACTTGATGCGTGAACACAGCCTGCGGGCAATAGGACATCCATATGTGGGTGATCCCTTGTACTTGTTACTTAACATTACATGTCACAACTACCACTTGTTTACTTGACTGTTCACTTGACGTGAACCACTCGACTTGTACTTGTCCGTGTTTACTTGTTATCCGTGACATACTTGCTACTTGTACTTCCCTTTACTTGTCACTTCCATACTATACTTGCCATGCCATGAATCATACTATAACTGCTAGGTTGCTAGTTTACCTTACTTTCAGTTTCCTTGCACAAGTCTTTCCAGACTTGCTGACATGTGCCTCTCTCTCTTTTGGGTGTCACATGTTAGACCCAGAGCCAGAGCTTTGTTGCAGGGGATATGGTGTTGCTGATGCTGATGTTGCTGTGGTGGTGAGTGGACACCAGGGGCCTGTCTTGAAGACCGCTCGTGTTCACTTCTTTGTTTAGGTTTGCTATTAATTGCTGGTGCGTGGCACCTTTGTATGTATGTTATACCTTGTTGGCCATGTTTGGGCCTTAGACTCTTTTCCTTTTAGCCTGGTGGCTTTTCTGTGATATTGTAATTCATTCAATGGATAATCAGAGATTTCTCTTTTGTCTCTTTCCTTTATTATTATTGTTGTTTCGTTTGCGTTGCAAGGACCTGCCATATGATAATTTTTACGCTTATCGGACTTGGAGTTTCACAGCTTCAAGTCTGAGCGGACCTTCTCACGTCTCGCCTCCACATTTTTGGGAAGCGGGGCGTGACAGTAAGACTAGCGAGTCGTGTGCCCGGGTGTGCATCCGGGCTCCGACCAAGTTTTTGGCGCCGTTGCCTGGGAGGCAATAGTGTTTGATTCTACATACCTAGCTATTTTTCTTTTTCTATTGTTTCTATTTTTATTTTGCCCTTCCGTTGTGCTAACTATTTCTTTGAAACTCTGTTTTCCCTTGCATGTACACGAGATCCTCGGCGAACCCTGAAGAAATACTATACGATCCGGAGATCGAGCATACATTAAGGAGGATCCGAGCGGAAAGGAGACCAGTTACGGAAGGAAATTTTATGACCCATCCTGAGACACCCGAAGAATTGGCGGAGCGAATGGCGAGAATTATTTCCATAAGAGATAGGCTTCGGCCTAAGACTTCTTCCACGACCTCTTCCATAGCCATGCCGGAGTTGACGGCCGACAAAAATTTCGAGTTGAAGACCGGATTGGTGGTTCTTATGCAACAAGATCCTTTTCATGGGAACTCCCATGAAAACCCTCATTACCACATCCAGCTCTTCCTATCAAAATGTGCCACCTTCCAAATGCCGGGCGTCTCTATAGATGCTATTAGACTGCGCCTCTTCCCTTTCACACTCAAGAACAAGGCCTTATATTGGTTGAGGACGCAAGCTGAAGGAATCTTCACCACTTGGGATGAATTGGCGAGTGCCTTCGTCGACAAATTTTACCCGCCCTCCAAGACGGTGAAGATAAGAAGTGCTCTCATGTCCTTCAAGCAAGGACCACAAGAGACTCTCTATGAAGCATGGGAGCAATTCAAGGACTTGCCACACAAATGCCCCCATCATAGCATTGAGGATTGGGAGCTTGTCCACAGTTTCTACAATGGACTCCAACCGGGCACGAAGCAGATTATTGATGCCACCGCAAATGGAGCCATTTTGTCGAAGACTCCCGATGAAGCTACGGCCTTACTTGAGGAGATGGCCTCGAACAACCAACAGTGGGGTGACGAGCGAGGACACTCTTCGTCCTCCTTGAAGCCGTCTAGCATTTATGAGGCCAAGGCCGTCGCGGAGCTAGCCAACAAATTTGATTCTCTCCACAAGGTAGTGGAGAGATTGGAGAAGTACATTACGGAGCGTCAAGGAGCCCCTTCTACATCCACGCCGACAAATCATATGAGCGATTGGCAAGACCAATCCCAAGTCATGTATGTAGGAGGAGAGCATGGAGAAGGAGCGTTGGAGCAAATTCAATATGTCGCGGGGAATTCTGGATATTGGGCCAATCCGGCCGCTAGAAACCATCCGGGTTTCTCATATGCCAATAATGATGGTGCATTGAACCCCCCGCAACAACAACCTCCTCAAGCTTGAGCTCCACCACCACAACCGAATTATCCACCAAGGGGGCCACCGCAACAAAACTTCCAACCGAGGCAACAAGTGGGACCTTATAGGCCACCCTGGTACAATCAAGGTTGGAGAAATCCCAACCCTCCACAAGCTCAACAATGCTTGGAATTTGAAGCTAAGGTGGAGGAGTTTATGGTGGAGCAGATGAAAATCAATGCTTCGTTGAAGGCGGGACAAGATTCTCTTACCACCGTCATCGCTCAAATTGGGGAGCAACTTGCGTTGCTCAATATAAACAATCAACAGTTACCGGCTCAACCCGAGCCGAATCCACAGGGCAACACCGGCCATATCAACGCGGTTGTTGCGGTTACTACAAGAGGAGGAAAGGATACCACCCCCCATGACTCAAATTAAGGAACCAGTGGTGGAGATTCTACAAGAGAGCGAGCCGACAATTGAAGTTGAAAAAGAGAAGGAGCCGCAAGGAGAAGTGAAATCTAGAATGAAGGAGCTTATTGATGAGCGCCGATTTATGCCACCGGTGCCCTTCCCTCAACGGCTAGCTAGAGCCAAGATGGAGAAACGGCTAGCCAAGTTTCTCGAGTATTTGAGAGGGGTGAGCCTCAATATCTCCTTCCTCGATGATATAGTGGAAATCCCATCCTAAGACAAGTTCTTAAAGGACTTGATTACGGGAAGGAAGAGGAAGGAGAAGATCATGCTCGCAGAGGAAGGGACTTGGTTCACAAAGAGGGAAAAGGAGCCCGCCAAATTTAAAGATCCAGGGAGATTCCGGATTCCTTGCACTCTAGGCGGCGTCCCCCTACAAAAAGCATTGGTGGATTTGGGGGCTAGTGTTAGCCTCATGCCTCTCTCCATGTTCCGGAAGTTGAATACCGGCTCGGATTTAAAGCCTACCAACATGTGGATTCAACTAGCAGACGGTCGGATTACAAGGCCGGTAGGGATCGCAGAGGACATCCCACTCCAAGTTCCAGGAGGCAGAAGTTTGCCTTGCGATTTCGTGATAATGGACATCAAGGAGGAGGGCGATACATCGCTCATACTTGGACTCCCATTCCTCGCCACCGCCGGTGTCATCGTCGATGTGCGGGAGGGGACTCTTACCTTGAACATCGGCAACATCGAAGTGGAGCTCCATATACCGAAGGCAATGAAGCACATGCCGTATCGTGAGGAGCTAGATTACATGGACCTCCTCGATGAGGTCATCGAAGAAGCGATCCCCCACTCCATCGGCGCACTCCACGAAGATAGCTTCGAAGAAGGCCTAGATTTGGCCAAGGAAGAGAAGATGGAGTACTCCCCCGATATCTCCATGGTGATTGATGATGGCGACGCTGATGTCGCGAGAATACAGGAGCTCTGCAAGCTCTCGAAGGTGAGGACTCCGAAGAAAGCTCCACCGATACGACGATCGGTGTCACCGGCAAAGTCGAAGACCGGAACAAGCTCTAGCTTGGGGGAACCACCCCCCCAACATTGCCCGTGACGAAGGGGCGCTGAGAAAGACCACACACCACCATGATCCAAATCCGAGCGGTCTTCCCGGAAAATTCGCCGGGTGCATCTCATATGCACCCAACATCCTGCGCTAAATTGAAAATTTAAAGGGGTCAAGCTCAAGAGCTTAAACGAGTGCTTGTCGGGAGGCAAACCGACGGTTATCGAATTATTTATATTTTATTTTTTATTTTTGTTTTATACTTTATTAGTGTTTTTGAGTCGTTTGCCCGAAAAATTGTGACAACGGGTCCTATTTTATTTGACAGGAGGAGGAGGAAAGGATATCTATCATATGGAGGATGACCGAGGCGAAGAAGGGCGCTCCAGGAATGCGCTCGAGGCTTAGGAGGAGGAAGAAACCACCTGGAGGAAGAAAAACAGAGAGTAGAGCCAAAACGGAGCCTCGAAGCAGGAAACAGAGCCTCACTCGGCCGAGTACCATAGTCACTCGGCCGAGCAAAGAAAGTCGTCCGCCCGAGTGGCGCACCAACGAGGGAAGTCTGCTGTACCCAACTCTTTGTCTTTTTTGTGATTTCAGTATAAACTGCCACTTAGCCGAGTGAAACTGATACCCTCCTAGGGCGAAAATTGCCGAGTAGCTTGTGCCACTCGGCCGAATAGACTTAATCCACTCGACCGAGGGTGGCAAAGCCACTCAGCCGAGTCGTATGCGGCGGGAGAAATTTAAATTTTTTTTACGTTACGTCACTCGACCGAGTGACTGAGTCACTCGGCCGAGTCGTAACTTCCCTTATATAAAGCGCTGCGGGCTCGGTACGAAATTCGAAGCGACATTTTCCCCAAATCACCCGAGCCCCGCGTCTGTTGCTCTCCCTCACCCGCGATCGACACCCACTCGCCCGAACCTCCATGCCGCCAGCCCCGCTCGCCTGACCTCCATCGACCGAGCACCGACCACCGACCCCCGACCGCCGGTGACCACCCTCGCTGCCGGCTGACCGCCGGTAACCCCATTTAGCGCAAAAATCTCCTTTTTCCCCTATTTTTGACGATCCGTACACCCATTGAGCCCCTAACTCAAATCGACTTCTTTACTTATCTGTTATACCCCATCTCCCCCATGTATTTTGAATTTTATACGCTGATATCATTGTTTGATGTGCATGCTATCTTGGGGGAGCTTAGGGGAGCTTTCGGATGCGCTATTGGCTTCGTGGAGGCGGCGTCTTTGCACTTATCTGTTGTTTTGCTCTCGCGGCGTGTTCAGGTACCTTCGTTCCATTTTTTTGGCACGTCGTATTTTTCATTAGTTGGGTGAGCATTCGGGGCACACATGTCGCCCCGTACACGGCCACGCACTCGGGGAACTTCCGTCAAGCGGAAGCGAACAGATGAGCCCGACCCCTCCCACGCTAGGGAGGACTCCCCTCCGCCTTCACCACCTCACCCCACACAGCCGCTTCCCGCCTACCCCATACACGCATAGCCCATCCCGCCAATCCTGTCCCACCACCGGCTCCCGTTGTCGGGCCGCTGGGGATTACGTTCAGAGACGACGCACAGCGCGTCCGATTTGAGCGTATCGCCCAGTGCCCAATAGTACCCTCCAGGTTCACCCATTTAGCTGACCTAGATCGCCTGGGGGTACTTGAGGGGATGCTCACGTTGTACGACAATGTGGGTTGGCAAGATTTTCTGTCTGTGTCGGCGGACACCTACGTCCGTCCGATGCTCGAGGTACTTAGCTCGATCGCCCGGACCACTGAGGGATGCTCCTTTAGACTCATGGATCGAGAGTGTCAGATCACTCTCGATATGCTTAGAGCATTCTTTCAGTGGCCCGCAGTCCCCGCGCCCGACCGAGCCTACGCCCCCACACACATCCCTCCGCCATCTTTCGATTCCAACTCCTTTTGGGCCAGGATCACGGGTTTACCACACGCCTTTAACCCTAGTAGGGCCAAGGCCTCAGCCATAGTCCACCCCTGCCTCCGTATAGCACATCGCTTTATGGCGACCACCTTTCTATCGAGGTACGAGCCTGGGATGATGTCTACGCCTGAGCTCTATATGCTCTACGCGATGACTCGCCCCAGAGTTCTGGGTAGGGATGGTGTTGCGATGGTCCCCGCCATTGAGATTAACGTCGCTAGCTGCTTTTTGGACCGCATCATAGTATCGGTGGGCGCTCGCTCCCTGATATGTTGCGACGGCCTGATCACCCTGCTAGTCCTGATGACCGGCGAGGACCTTTCGGCCGACCTGCGTCGACCTTCAGGCCCCACTTCACTTTCGATAGACTTCATGGCCCGGATAAAGATGCTTCATCCCCACGGCCAGCAGCACTGGGTATGGTTGCACGGTCCCTACGGTGCTGACTACATGATCCTCCCGAGCCCCGCTCGGACACACATAGGACCAGCACACAAGGACTGGCTTCCGACGATGGATCTCCTGATCCCCGCCGCCTACGTGCTTGAGGCCGAGGAGGCTGAGCAGGCACCCCCTGCACCTATAGACCCTGTGATCCCTCAGCCTGAGCCTGCACTTTCTACCGCTCCCGACACCTCTGTCCACACTTCTGTCGGTGTCGGGAGTACACTTGCTGAGTCATCCTCCACTGCCACCACGTCTACCACCACCCCCACCACTGCTGTGCCCCTGTCGGTTGAGCCCCTCACCTCTTTGCTACCCGAGCGTCCACCTTCTACTATTGAGAGCGGCGAGTCTTCCTTCTCTTCCGTCGTGGAGACCCTATCCACTTTGATCTCCGCTGGGGTTTCGCCTTTTGTTCCCCACACTTCCTCCCCAGCGGTCGACCCTTCTGTCTCCACCGTAGCTGTCCTATCCGAGAGTGTCGTGACGTCTGTTCCCACGTCTGTGTCACTGACCTCTCTTGCTGCCTCGTCACCGATTTTGTCTTCCACTTCCACTGTTGCTGCTTCCACATCACACCAGCCTACGTCCCAGCCTCGCACTGAGGCTGGTCATCCACTAGTGAGCACAGCCCCCTTTCCACACATGCCTGCTGGCCCGATTGTGTACACCGCCCGTGTCCGACAGCCCCGACCTGTTCAGCCTAGACCTGTCCGTCCCTCCGCTCCACCACCCCCTGACGCCTTAGTTCAGAGCATTCGTGCTCTTGAGGGGGCGGTGAGTGGACTCAGGGACGACCTTAGGACTCTGTCTGCCACAGTCACCACCATGCAACACCGCATCGAGCTACTTCCCGGCATTCACTTTTGCCTGACCCAGATTCTCGAGCGACTGCCACGACCACCACCACCCACCCAGCAGACTGTTACCCAGCCACCACCTCCTCCTCCTCCACCTCCACCTCAGGACGGAGATGGTGCAGCACCACCAGCCTAGGCACACTCTTGATGCCATTAATCTTTTTTGTCGTTATGCTACCCATTCTCTGCTAGGTCCTGTCGATATATTTTTGCCCCCCTCCTCCCCTCACTATTTTTGTCCCCGTTTTGATCATATCATTCTATATCCTTTTTCAGGAGTGAGGGAGAGTATTTTTGGTGACACACACATATCTGCATCACTCTTATCCTTGCATGCATCACATCCGCATCATATTTTCATTTTGTTATTTTTATTTCTTTTTATCATGCATGCACCCACCCCCCACCAATTACACGTCTCTCGGTGTGCCGCACTTCGCACATTGAGGACACTGTGCACTTTAGCTTGGGGGAGTGAGTTCTCACGCTTTCCGCTTTTATCACCTTTTATTTTTAGTTTTTCCACATTTTTTCCGCTTTTGCACCCATTTTTCATCACGTTTTTCCTTTTTTACCATGCATCACATTTTTTCTTATTTTCCTTGTGTGCTGCATTGTAAATATCTTTGATTTTCGTTTATCTTTATTTCTTTCATCTTTTGCTAGAGATGATTTTTCTGTGATGACGATGACGTGGTGTTAGCTTTTCTCTATATGCATGCTAAATTTGTCATGTCATAGCTTTTTATTTCTGATATCATATGCTATGTTCTGCTTTGCATTTAGAAATAGTTACCCACTCTCTTTTGCCGTATGAAAATGGATGAAATTCTATTATTAGCTGATGTCTGATGATTCATATGTATGCTATCGTAGAAAACACACCAAGATTCACGCATTGATGCTTATATCTGGAGTACTGCTTTCTTTTCTCGTATCACTTCTTATTGCATGATTTGTACGCTTCACTTCAGGTTGATTGAATGTTTGCTAGCATTGATAAATCTGGATTAGTTTACTTTTTGAGGTCAAACTGAGTAGATTAGATTACCCTGCTGAAGTTGTCATGCACGTCCTATAGAGTGAACCGAGAGATACATTTATTTCTTTCTCCACATATCTTGAACATCATTTCTCTATTTTAAATTCATTGGTGAATCTCCCCTTAGCGATTTTATTATTGGCATCCCCCCGTTATTATATCACGTGCTCCAAATTCCCCAAAACCCAAAGAAAAATGCTTGTATGTCCTTCTCTTTGATTTGGGATCCTTTGTGTATATATGTTATTCAAAAAAAGAGAGAGAAAAAAAAGAAAAAAAAAGAAAAAGATTTGAGAATAAGAAAAGAAAAGAGAAAAGAAGTTCGAAAACGACCCCATCTCATACACTTTCTCTCATTCTTCCCTCTTTTTGTTTTTGTTTTTTTCTTTTACTTTTGGAGCTACAAAAGGAAATGGGGATGTAAATATTGTTTTGTACATGCCACCACGCTTATAGATAAGCTTGGGGGAGAGAATCCAATGATGTGTGAGAGAGTGACTACCTGACGGTGCATGACAATCTAGGCTAAGTAATATTTTATACTCGGTGAGATTGCTAAAGTTTCACGAAATCCAGAAATCTACGCTTAGCATTCATTTCATGAAAACCACACTTTTCCTATTCTTACTACTCTATCGTGTGATATCTCTTATACTCCTTATAGAATGCATTCAATTGAAAAGTGTGTGATCTACGATATTTTATACCGCTTTAGATGCTTCAGACGATGTTAATCTTAGAATTATTCCATTTTTCATGCTATATTGATATTCTTGGGTTTTCTATTTCAAATGCACCATTATACTATGATATCAAAATAAAAGTCTTTGACATGTGTTTTATATTCGATGCATGCTATATGAGTAAGCAAAACCCACGTCCTGAGAAAAATGATCTAGCAACTTCCCTCTTCGTTTTCTACTTTGTTTTTCATTTTTTTCATTTTCCATTTCTCCATCGTTTTCTTTATATTTATCCACTGGGTTCGCTTTTTACTCATCTTCCTCGAGGACGAGTAAGAGGTAAGCTTGGGGGATTTTGATCACTCCGTATTTTACACCTTTTTTCCCCATGTTTGCATGCCATTTAGATCGCTCAAATCGTGTTTTTTCACGTTTATTCGACAATATTGCGATGCTTTTCACGATTTGTTGTTTTTGTCGTATTTCAGGAGATTTGGAGCGATTTGGAGTGATTCTGAGATGCACCCACTCCGGAGTGTCACCGACGACTCTCTTGAGGGGTATTCTGCGATTGGAGAGGAGTGGAAGAAGAAAGAACGTCGTAGGAGCGACGAGGAGGCAAAAAATACGAAGAATGGTCTTTTACAGCATGCCACTCGGCCGAGTGAAGGAGTCACTCGGCCGAGCATAGACAGCCCGCTCGACCGGCCAGATCGGACACGCAACAGAGCTAATATTAGCGTGCACTCGACCGAGCATCGCCTGACCACTCGGCCGAGCACCGAGTCGTCCCTCGCCCGAGTGGAGCCAAGACGACGTCAACCAAAAACGTCCAACTCTCTGGAATCCGTCAGTCAGCCCCAACGACCGACTCGGCCGAGTGACGAACGCCGTCCGCCCGAGTGAAGAATGCCCATCGGCCGAGTGAAGAAAAGTCACTCGGCCGAGTGACTCCTAAAGAGACGACCCCCAAGACCCCCAACTCTCTAGAATCCGTCAGGGTCTCTCACTCGGCCGAGTGACATTTGTCACTCGGCCGAGTGAGCCGCGCTGCCTGTAGCGTAAACTGCGATTTTGAGGCTGCGCAGGGGCATTTTCGTCAGGATGTTTTGGGCGATTTTCGGGGGTATTTAACCCCAGTTTTTAACCTAGTTTAGAGAGCTTTTTCAGAACTTTTTGCAGCCTTTTTTGGATTATTCTTAGGAGATTAGATTTAGCTTTTAGGGAGGAGAGAAAAGTGTTAATTTGTTGGATGCTATTTTGTTCTTCATTAGTTTGTCTCTCTCCATATTAAAAACTCCATTTTTATTGATATATTGAATATTGCTATGAATTCTATTGATTTTATTTGTGAATTCCTATTGAATTTCATTATGAATTGTGAGTAGTTTTATCGTCTTAGGGCGTAGGGATGAACCCTACGAGCCCAATTTCAAATTTGTGATGAATAGGTAAAATTCTTGCTAGAATTGATTAGGGTTAGTTTGGGATTGATCTAATACGAATAGCTAGGGGTTCATACCTATTGGTATTTGCAAGAGATTGGATCACAACTCGATAGGAAGCCCTAGAAATTCGAATTGGGTTGCAATTGAATTTCTCCGAGATCGGTTTGCAAGAGATTAGACCGAAACTAGGGTTTTCGATTGTAATTCTATACCAATACCCGTTTGCAAGAGATTGGACGGGTAGGAACTATCCCAACCTAGGTCGTAGCTCGAGTTTGCACGAGAGTGGGCTCGAGATGCGATTGAACGATGATGTTGTTCTTCACGCTAGCTTGCCTAGGTTAGGGTTTGCAAGAGATTAGACCCTACCCTAGGTTTGCTATAGACCGACAATAGTGCGAGAGCGTAAGCTTGGTTCTACATTTAGTTGCAACTAGTTCACCCGAATTTCAAGTCTAGCAATTGAGAAACCTACGAATCACAATGATGAGATACGGCAAGTAGCGAGGATTCCCTATCCCTAGGCGTCTTTATTAATTTGATATTTTCTTTCGTATAATTGAACGAATGTCACCGCATTACTGCAAACATTTCTCAACCATTCTTATAGCCAGGTTTACTGAAGAAGACACTGTCATTAGGCCTCCCTGTGTTAGATACCCGCTCGCCACTACACCGTGCGCTTGCGGTAAGACTAGCGAGTCACGTGCCCGGGTGTGCATCCGGGCTCTGACCAACGTACAGTTCCTTTTCTCTTGGGTGCTGTACGTCAGGTGTTGAGCCAGAGTACGTGGACGAGTCGGACATCCCGGAGTACGTGGAGCCAGAGGGTGTCGACCCGGAGTACCTCCCTGACGTGGAACAGACTTAGAGGTCTTTCCGTCGCTGTCTTACAGAGGTTACTACTTTGGGTTGGGTGCGTAGCACCATTAGTTTCCTTGTCTGCAGTTTTTCGCCATGCTTGGGCTTCTTTTATTAGACTTGTTATATGCTGGATATTATCTCTTTTATAAAGATGAATGCATCCTCCATTTATTAATTTTGTTGTTCCAAATTTTATAAATGCAAGAACCTGAAAATTTTAAACGAGCCCCCTTACAGATGCTTATTGGGTCCGAGCTTCACAGCTCCGGCCCAAGCGGGCCTTAGTCACGCTTCGCCTCCGCATTTTTGTGAAGTGGGGCGTGACACCTTCTTAGAATGTTAGTATATATTTAAAGAGAACCGGACATGAAATGATAGCGTCTGGGACCCCCCTTGACAGCTTATACTTGACGATGAAGTCTAAGGACAACAACAACAACTGACACCTTAGGGTTATTCTGTGTGTGCGTGCATGTGGACCCCCTACAATGAACAACTCCTCAACTCTGTCATGTCATGTCACAAAAGCCTACGAGCATTTCAGGTTCCCTCCATGCGAGGGTGATCTCTGGTTGTCTTGTCTTGAGCAATTTGAGTGGCGGAAGGTTGAGCGTTCCCTCGGCTTGGCGGGTTTGGCCACCCACAAACCGAAAGTCGTGAATCTCTCTTGGCACCCTCAGTCTTGTCTTGTCTCGAGTTATGCACTAGGTTGAGTGTTCCCACGGTACAGACCGGAAGGCGTGAACCTTAGTGACACACTTCTTATCTTGTCTTGTCCAGTGCACTAGGTTGAGCGTTCCCTCGGTACAGACCGAAAGACATGAACCTTAGTGACACACTTTGTCTTGTCTTGTCCAGTGTACTTGGTTTGAGCGTTTTCTCGGTACAGACCTAAAGGCATGAATCTTAGTGACACACTTCTTGTCTTGTCTTGTTCCGTGCACTAGGTGTAGCGTTCCCTCGATACAGACCGAAAGGAGTGAACCTTAGTGACACACTTCTTGTCTTGTCTTGTCTCGTGTTCTTGGGTTGAGTGTTCCCACGGTACAGACCAAAAGTCTGAACCTTCGTGACACACACGGTACTTCTTGTCTTGTTCTGTCCCGTCTAGTTTAGTCCCGCAGCTGGTAGCACATGTTGCGGTTACTGCCTGTCACATTTTGCTTTCCTGCACCATTTTACTTCTTGCATAGTATAACTATCATGTCATAAAAACAGCAAGTTAATCAACCAGTAAAACGTTGCTCTTAAATTACCTTACACTTGCAGTAGAGTCTCTCACCCTTTCTTATTGACTTTACCTGACGTACAGTTCCTTTTCTCTTAGGTGCTGTACATCAGGTGTTGAGCCAGAGTATGCGGACGAGCCAGACATTCCTGAGTACGTGGAGCCAGAGGACGTCGACTCGGAGTATGTACCTGACAAGGACCAATCCTAGAGGTCCCTCACCGTTGCAGTTCAGAGTTTTTCCTGCTTTCTAGTTTGGGTGCGTAGCACCGTTTACCTTTCTGCTTAGGTTGGGTGCTTGCAGCAGTAGTTTACTTTCTGCGTTGTTGCCATGCTATGCATTGCTTCCTTTATTAGACTCTTGTACTTTTGGATATCTTGATGGAATAAAATGAATGAATTTCCTTTCAATACCTTCTGTTGTTACGAATTTTTATATATGCAAGAACATGTTTGTTTCTATCTTTGGTACCTCACAGACGCTTATTGTGTCCGTGCCTCACAGCTCTGGCCCAAGCGGGCCTTCGTCACGCCTCGCTTCCATCGTTTGGGAAGCGGGACGTGACAGGTTTTAGTGGTGGCCCATGCAGGTCTTGTAATTATAAAAGTTCGTAGCAATAGTGTTGATCGCATTCATTTTATTATCCAGTTATTATGTACGAGTCTAATTTGGGTCTTCCTTGTCAATAGGATGGCAGTAAAACGCAATACCCGAGCCGGGAGCTCAACTGATAAAGTTCCGGAGACCAGGGCTGTGAATTTCGTCAGTTTCTGGGCCTCATGAGGGAGATGCTGGACGGTCAGCATCAATTGGTTCAGCAGTCCCATCAGGCTACCTGAGCCGTCCAGGCTCCACCGTCGCCACATGACCCGAGAGCTGCTCTTGAAGTGAAGCAGTTCAATGAGCTTCAGCCGAAGACATTTTCTGGGAAGGAAGGACCGTTAGGTGCTGATGAGTGGATAGGAGCACAAAAGAGAAGCTGGTAGTTGCAAAGATTCCTGAGGATACCCAAGTTGAGATAACAAAGATGCAGCTGGCTGAGAATGCTAGGAACTGGTGGCGTATTGAGGAGAGGCGTCTGTAGAATCCAGTGGAGTGGAAGACTTTCAAGTCCATGTTCATAGCGAAGTATTTCCCCAAGGCTGCAAAGAGGGAGCTTTTGAGCCGATTTGTGAATCAGAAGCATGGGAATATGACGGTTGATAAGTACGAGGTGGAGTTCAAGATGCTCAGTCGATTCACCTCGCATATGGTTAAGAAGGAAGAGAACCGAGATGATCATTTTCGTCAGGGGCTGCACCCGAAGATTCAGGCTTCCATGTCCTTGGCAGACTTTTCGACCATGGGAGCTGTGCTGAATGCCGCTGGGAATCATGAGATCGTGGCACATCTACCTGATCCTTCTGATGGAGGAAAGCGACTGATGGAGCAGTATAGGCCTTCTGCTAGTTCTATAGTGGGACCAGTTCAGTCAGTGCCTTTCAAGAGGCCAGGAGCACCGGCTCAGAGCCAGACCAGAGAGCGATGTCTTTTCTGTGGCAAGTTGGGACATCGTCAGAACGATTGCAAGAAGAGGCTGGGTTTGTGTCTGGTGTGTGGAGCCACCACACACGTCACTAGAGATTGGTGCTCCGCCCTCCACATGGCGATACCTCGGGCAATCTCCCCCCAAAACTACTTTTGGTTAGAATCTGGGTTAGAATCTGGGGTTAAATACCCCCCAAAACTTGGTTAGAATCTGGGGTTAAATACCCCCCAAAACTGCCCAAAAATTCGTGACCAAACTGCCCCTGCGTAGCTCCAAAATCGTGATTTTCGCTACAGGCAGCGCTGCTCACTTGGCCGAGTGAAAAATGTCACTCGGCCGAGTGAGAAACCCTGACGGATTCCAGTAACTCTAGGGTCTTGGGGGTCTTCACTTCGGGGGTCACTCGGCCGAGTGAGTTGTCGTCACTCGGCTGACGGGCTTTGTTCACTCGGGCGGACGGTAATTGCCACTCGGCCGAGTGGGGCTTCTGATGCTCAGACTGACGAAAAACAGTAAGTCGGGACTTTTTGATGGGCGTCGTCTGAGTGCCACTCGGGCGGACAGGATTTCGTCATTCGGCCAAGTAGGCTTCTGATGCTCAGCCGAGTGCACGCTGATATGCTGCTTGGAGCGTGTCCGATCTGCCCAGCCGAGCGGTGTCTCGATGCTCGGCCGAGTGACTCCTTCGCTCGGCCGAGTGAGATGCTAAAAATGCCCAATCTGAATGTTCTTGCCTCCTCGTCACTCCTACGACGTTCTTTCTTCTTCCGCTCCTCTCCAATCTCAAAATACCCCTCAGGGAAGTTGTCGGTGACACTCCGGAGTAGGTGTATCTCGGAATCACTCCAAATCGCTCCAAATCCCCTGAAATACGACAAAAACAACAAATCGTGAAAAGTATCGCAATATTGTCGATAAATCGTGAAAAACATGATTTGACCGATCTAAATGGCATGCAAACATGTGGAAAAAAGGTGTAAAATACGGAGTGATCACCTGCCCCTACCCAGAGATGAGCTATTGTCCGTAGAGCATATGTCATGACAGCAGTGGATGGCGTCATTGCAGGTAACTCCATAGTTTTAGTCTTTCATATTATAGTTTAGCTTATTTTTGGATGCTTATGTTTGTTTCAAAACTTTTTGTTTCCTTTCAAATCAAACCTTTAATGTTTTGGGATTAGCCCACAAAGATCACAACCCACCTATCTTCCCTCATCCAATACCACGACTCCACACGTTCTTCCCAATGTTTTAAAATATGTCATAGGACTTAAACTTCCTTTCTTTTCTTTCCCTCTTTGAGTGTTATTTTTATTGTTATGATGTTGTTAGTACTAGCTATTTTGTTATAGGGTTGTGTTTGTAGGTAGGCTCAGAGTGAGATGAGATATGTTGAATCAGCGATTAGTTGATTTTGAATAAAAAGGATATTAGATTAGATTTCTTTGGATGAAAAGAATGAGGTGTCCAAAACTTATTAATGATACCAATATGTAACGGACTCGATGGGGACTCTGGATGAATGAAATTATATACAGAGAGATGAGTACTTAAACGACCTGAAACTTGGACGAGTGGTAGATAGGAGTAGCTATGAAGGTATAGTATGATTTAGAGTGATCATGAAATGAGTAGGGCATTTAAATCATCAAGACTTGATCATTAAGTTGACGTGAGAAGATATTGGAAATAACACGACGTGTTGGGAGGAATGGATAGTAATGATTACAGATTTAATATGATTAGGAGATTAGATAATAGGGGTAAGGATAGAGGTGGTCTGATGGTTCATTGATTATGGAGGATAAATTTATGAGTCGATATGCTGGATGATATATTGGGGACGAGATGATTGTTGCTTTGTACACTGTAATGTGGATCTATAGTCAGGTGCTAGGATGTGATTCTAGTTGTATCATTAGCAAGTGGAGAGACGAGTTATGATGGAATATTTGAGGAACGATGTTTGAAGTTATAGAATTAGCGATCATTATGTGGAATATGGTAGTTATAGGCATGAGTGTATATAGATATTAATATTAGTATAAGTGATTCCGAGGACGGAATCATTTCTAAGATGGGTAGAATGTAACGGTCGCTTTCCGACCTATGTATTTATGCGTGTACGTACGTTTTTCGTACTCGTATTTTTTTGACTCTTTCTTGGATTCGATTTATGTGATGTGTTATGCCGTTGTGACCGTAAGGAAATGTAGTTATTTGTGGGATTTTTAGTGAACATCATTTCACATGTCGTTCTCCCACAAATCGAGTTTGATTGCAGGGTCGTCATAGCTTTAGACTTAGTCGTCGGATCTTTTTATTTTTAGTTTGTTCACCATGGACAAAACGCGTGATTGACCATAGTATACCCAAGCCTCTCTTTGTCACGGTCGCCCCGATATTTTTTTCGTAATTTTCTAACACTCCTAGCCCACTCAAATCACTAATCAAAATCAAGCCTAATTAGCGTAATCAATTTGAAATTCCAATCCCTAATCAAATCTTAATCAAATCTTTCATGGGATTCCAACGTATCATGATAGGATTTCTATAGCTACACTCACCTAGATTTTTCCCTCTTTGCACACCCCCTCACCCACCCTCTCTCCTAGTCATCACTTAAATATATCCCTTTATACCATACTATAGCAAACATCATCTTTTAAAACACAACACATCAGCCCAAACCTAGGTCACTCACTCATGAACCCATAGCAGCCACCTCCTTGCTGTTTTCCCCCATCTCCGGCGAGCCACCGGCCACCCCTAAGGTCCGGCCACCTTCCCTACTCCTTCTTATCTCCTCTCTCTTCTCTCTCTCTCTCCTCAAAAACCCACCAAAACATCAACCAAGCCGCAGTTTTTCAGCAACAGTGCCCAGCCTTGTGGCCGCCGGCCGCCACCCTCCGGCCACCCCCTCCGGCCGTCGCCACCCCCACTCGACTTCCCTTTGACCCTCCGATCATCTCCAATTCCCCTTACCCTCTTCTCTCATCTCTACCTCCTCGAAACACCTCTCGAACTCGCCTCAACGGCAGTTTTGGACAGATCCGTCCATCGTCGGAAAAACCCATCGCCCGACCACCTCCAGTCACCTCCGGTGACCACCCTACCACCGTTGGACTCCTCTCGAGTTCTCCTATCAACTGCATTTCT
>CM061140.1:42057394-42109115 GCA_030789695.1 Scilla litardierei | reverse complement strand
ACAAAAACAGAGAGTTGGGGGTCTCGGGGTCGTCTCCTCGGAGGTCACTCGGGCGGACGGCCTTCAGTCACTCAGGCGGACGTCGGTTGTCACTCGGGCGGACCGTCTTTCTCCACTCGACCGAGTCAGTCATCAGGACTGACAGACGAAAAAAAACAGAGAGTTCAGTCTCTTTTGTTGCCGTCGTCTTGGCTCCACTCGGGCGATGGGTGACTCGGTGCTCGGCCGAGTGGCATGGTGATGCTCGACCGAGTGCACGCTGATATTGCTCTGTTGCGTGTCCGTTCTGGCCGCCGAGCGGGCTTCCTATGGTCGGCCGAGTGACTCCTTCACTCGGCCGAGTGAAGTGCTAAAAATGCCCAAACTTCATATCTTCGCCTCCTCGTCGCTCCTACGACGTTCTTTCTCCTTCCACTCCTCTCCAACAGCAAAATACCCCTCAAGAGAGTCGTCAGTGACACTCCAGAGTGGGTGCATCTCAGAATCACTCCAAATCGCTCCAAATCTCCTGAATTACGACAAAAACAACAAATCGTGAAAAGCATCGCAATATTGTCGAATAAACGTGAAAAACACGATTTGAGCGATCAAAATGGCATGCAAACATGCAGAAAAAAGGTGTAAAATATGGAGTGATCAGTGCCGTGTTCGCCTTGGAAAGAGCCACAAATTGGCGCCTCATCGAAAGGCCAACAGAGGATAGCTACACGAAAGAGGCGGGAGTAAGGTGAAGATAGCAGTAAAAGACTGGGTTAGGGAAGAAAATCCATCTGTTGGCCCGCCTGCACCACGAAAGCGGCCAGACGGTCGCCCCTGACCCCGTCCAAAGTAGCTCGGTCCGAGGAGAGACTGCCGTTCTCAGTGACCCGCGCCGCCACACTGCAGCCGGAAAAGACCGACTCCCCTGCTCCAACAGGGAAGCGAGGACGGGGAGGATCCTCCTCTCCCGGAGGCAAGTCTGTAGGGGAGGAGGGGAACGCACCTAGATACCGCTCATATATATCGGGAAGAGGGCACGGCCGCGGATATGAAGGGCCAGCCCATGGCCAAACCTCCTCGGCCGAGGATGACTGATCACGGCACTGGGGCAATGAGGCACTGACCTCCCCGGCGGGGGTGCGGATCCTCTTAGGGATGCCATGCTGGGAGGAAGAGGGGACTTTCCTCTTCAACTTCTCAGCACCAGCCGCCGGACGGTCAACACGTTGTTTCTTCCGGACCGCCAGCACATGATCTCCTCTCCGAAAGACAGGATCCGGAACCCCGACTTGATGAGGAAAGGCAGAAGGACTGGGGGGAAATCCACCTGCGCAGGAGAAAGTCATCATCAACCAACCCTACCCGCCACAAAACGGTGGCCACAGAACACTACCTTCGGAGCGATGAGGGGCGGCAAAACTCACCAGCAGGCCACGTGGTCTTCCGTAGGTTGAGGTCAGAAAAGAGAACGGAGACTTTCCGATCGCCTGGTGGGATCGCCAACAGAGCCTCCACGGTCTCGAGTTCAGCCGCAGTCGGGTCACCCAGCTCCGGAGCCAGCATCACATCGACGCTCCAATAAGTCGGGAAATCCATATCCGACGGGCCGACGACGACAAGGTACTCCCCCTTCCAGAACTTGACGGAGCTCGGCAACCCTAGAATCAGGCTCTTCGAGGGCCGAGCGCTAATGTAAATCCAGGCCCCCGACTAATGGCGGCTCAGCCGATAGAATTGGGAGAAGAGTCGGGGAGAGGGGACCACCCCCTTCTGAAGGCAAAGCACGGCAAACCCGATGACGAGCCCGATCGCATTGGGGCAGAACTGGCATAAGGCCACGCGATGAGCGCACAGAAACTCAACAATAAAAGGATGAAGGGGGAACCGAAGCCCGAATCAGAAGCACACCTCGTACACCCCGACCGCCTTCGGACCCGGAAAACAAATCCGCTCGTTAGGCTCAGGGGCCCGGATATAGTAGGGGGGTAGAAGATATCAGTCACGCACATCTCCGGCGGAGGTGGCACAAAAGGAAGAACGACATCCCAGAACTTCCGGAGGAACCACTGAGGGGTCATTCTCCCGACTACCAACTGCCGAGCCGAGGCTATCAGATGAGTCAGGGCGGACTGCATCCTCTGGACAACTCGGGCCGGGGGCAGGAGAAGACGACATGACGAGGAGTGGTCGATCCGCGGCGGAAGAAAACTGGAGCAGTATTAGAAAAAAGGAGATGCTGAAGGGAAATCTAGCCGAGAGAGTTCAACTGATGTCGGCGCTTCTTCCCTGGTGCCCTATGGACGAACCGGCACACGATGGAGATGAATGCAAGGGGCACGTGGCGACATCAAAAACGGCGGCGATGCTTCGAAAACTGCCCCAGCGGAAGTTCAAACGGAGCGGCAATAATGACATTCATTTAATAGCAGGGCCTCGACTGACGCATCTATCGGGTCACGAAAGAGTCACATCATCCGAACCGAAACGACGGAAGCCGAACGGTCCGGGCGATGGGGGTAATTGTTACGACTAATATCAACGAGCCCGAAGCACAACGGCTCACGGCCCGACCTCAAAGGAGAAGCCCGCTAGAGAAGACGGGCCCTCCCAAAGGAGGCCCACGGACGGATCGGAAGGCCCAGCCACCTCACCCTCGGGTACACCCGACCGGCCCCCATTCGGCCGGATTAACCGCCCCCCTGAATCTGCGATCCCATGATGGCCATTAACGGACCTGTTAATGGGCCACCTCACCACGTCGCGCGAATGGGAGGAGGCGGAGGCGGATCGTGGGGACGTGAGAGGAGGCAGGACGTGGGACAATGAGGGAGGACCCTATAAGGGAAGGGCTAGGACGACGAAGAGAGGGATCGAAACTCAGGTAACCCACACAGAGGTACTCCATCAACGACCTAGGCTTTCGCCACTCCATTTCCTCCCTCCCCCAAAACTCGTGCCGCCTGGGTTGACGTTCCGGCTTCCTCACAAGCCGGATCTCCCCCGTCGAGTATCCTTTCAGACCCTGATCTGACTTAGGCATCGGAGGGGCTTTGGCCGGAACCTAGGTCCGGCTTCCCTGACGAGTTTCTTCATCTGTCCAGGAAGAAGACATCCGAGGCGCCGAGGCTAACCCTCAGCGTCGATCGGCCATCACCGTCGCAGTCGCCAGGAGGACGACTGATCAAGCACCAACCCACTCGCAAGGCGCCGAGGCTACCCCTCGACGCGGATACGACCGATGCCGAGCCCGACCCAGCCGAGGCCGAGCCCGACTCACCGAGCCGAGGCTTCCCCTCAGCTCTCCCACGTCGAGTATAAGCGGGCTCGGCGAACCCAAGGGACCCCCAAACCGGCCCCTTGACCACGTTGACCACACATCTGGCGGTCAACGAGCTGTGGTGAGAAAACACCCGTAAACACCATGGGCTTTGGGTGCAATGGTGTACATGAGAGTGGATTGTATCTTGCATATGATGATTGTACATGAGAGTGAATTGTATTTTGTATATGGTGTACCATGAAGATGAAATAATATGAATGATGATTTATATGTACTGTGTTCTTTTGAGATGTATACTTCTGTGATGTTTCTGGGTTGGAGCATTGTCCGTACTTTTCGGCTCGTCCTCAGTGACCTGCATCTTTTCTTCTGTCATACTGATGGGAGTTTGTATTGGGGATTATATCTTATTCATATGATAAGATCATATCATTGTAGTTCATCCATATACGCTCTTCCCTCTATTATAAATAAAGGGTACGTGTGTCTTCCACCAGATTTGATGCTTCATAACAAGAACACACATATTATTTGAAGAAACTATTGGAAAAAGACGAGTACGCAAACAGAATTCGTGGAATTTGTGAAATTCGTCCTGCATGCGGAATAATACATGAATTGTATGAGTTAGTGACGAATATAGATTTGAAGGGAGATGAATTTAGTAAATAGTTGGCTAACGTTTGTGTTTAAAAGAACGGAGTCGGGTGTGCGGAGTTTTCGCAATTTTGACGCATGTCGGATGAATCTACAGCGAGAAAAAGAGGCAACGCTTAATTCACTGGTTTTTGTTTAGAAATATAGAATGCAAGGTTTAAAGTATGGTGCCAACTTTTGGTTTGACAATTCTGGTAACAAAACACAGTCAATCCTAGTCAATTTGCACATTTGACTCGACCATATGAAGTGGTGAGGAAATTCGACTCCGATTGTGAATCGGGTTCACCCCTTGATGCATATATATTATTGACTCTGAGGCAGAATCGGATTCGGTTAGGTATTGTCGGGCCTCAACTATAAGAGAGGAACACAGCCAACGTGTAAGTACGAACTAACACCCAACGTCTTACTACGCACTAACAGAGAGACGAAAGGCCAAGCAACAGTTCAAAAAAAAAAAAAAAAGCCACTCTCTCCTTGATCTTCGCTCAAATGGAAGCTGCCACCGAAAGTTCCAACTTAATGAAGTTGTCTCTGTTCTGCTGCAGATTTTGCGACGAGAAGTTCGGCAGCGCACAAGCACTGGGAGGGCACCAGAACAAGCATCGAGTCCATCTAGAGATTGCAGAGGCAATGAGTCATGTGCAAAACACTGCAGCGCTGCCGCACACGTCGCCCCAAATCGGAAGCCTGCGGAAGGTGCCGATCAGCCGGTGTGTTTGCTGCAAGAAATCGAAGCCTCTGGCCTTGAAGTTATCGTCCCGCATTCCGAAGCGGACCACTCAGAAGCGCCATCACCAACAGTCGATGACACCGACCACAAGCTCCCACTTCGTGAAGTCATCTGCGTTTTGCTGCAAATTTTGTCCCATGACGTTCGGCAGTGCACAAGCGCTCGGCGGGCACCAGAACAGGCATCGAGGTGACACTGGACTGTGTCTCCGCTGCATGAATTCGACGCCCCTCGGCATGACATTATCGTGCCAGGCTCAGGAACAGATCGCTCAGCAGCGCAAACAGTCAGCCAAGCTGATCACACAACTTCGGATCCGCGATTCGACCAGCTCAACTGCAGCCACGGCCGCGGCAAGTGAATTGGGAGGCCGTAATTTGTGTGGGGTGATTGATCTGACTCTCAGGCTAGGCCCGCCTGGATATTAATTTGTGTGGCATTGTATATTTCCTTCATTTTTTGTTACATTAGAAGAGAAATATAAGCCGCAGCCTCCTCCTATAACAATAAAATTTGTCTTTTTAATTATTATTACCGAGGATCGTTTGTCTTTTGTAGCTCATTTCTTAACATTATTCTTTTGTTTCTCTTGTTATACAATTATGCTTATGTTATGTATCATCATCTCGAGGAGGAACCTCCAGCTCTTTATTTATAGCATTAGAGGAGCGTACATAGATAATATACAGAAGATACGGTCGTATCTGTAAGATAGCCGTGATCCTAACCAACTCGGTATTATCCCTTCACAACACTCCCCCTTATCCAGCAATAGGTGTGAACTTTGCTCTTGAATACTTTAGGATTCTGAGCGTAGTAGGTGATCGGCTCCGGATATACACCCGGAAAACGATTGTAGTTTTACCGCAAGCGCACGGTGTAGTGACGAGCGGGTATCGAACACGAGTAGGTGGTGTTGGCTCCAGTCTATCCTAGGTTGGTTTGACTACGAATGTATTATTGGTGGAGATGGTTATGGTATGATATAATGGAAATGGTGGTGGATGTCGGTGTCGGTGATAAAGATGCTGGTCAAATATCGATTCAAATACAAGATAATAAACGTGTCTAGTGCTAGGAAATCCCCACTACGGATCGTCATACATCATTGTAAATAGTGAATCTCAATATTACTAGACTTGTGTTGAGGTGAGCTAGTCGTAACTGAATATAGAACCAAACTAACGCTCTCGCGCTATTGCTGGTCTATAGCAACCTAGATTAGGGCCCACTCTCGTGCAAACCCTAACCTAAACCACTAGCATGAAGATCGACATCATCGTCCAATTGCCCCTCAAGCCCACGCTCGTGCAAACTCGAGTTACAATCTAGGTTGTGATAGTTCGTATTCGTCTAATCTCTTGCAAACGAATATGAGTAAAGATTTATAATAAAATTCCTAGCTTTGGTCCAATCTCTTGCAAACCAAGTTAACGTCCTCTCAGTTTTGCACAAACGGGGATACCAGAATTAAATATTTATAACTGCAAGCGCTCGGTGTTGTAGTGTGGCTTGAGGGCCGAACACGGAGGCGTGTAATGTGCGTGTTATTAAACAGGAACCGGATCACCCGGTGGGTGAGCTAGCCCTATCGCTCGGTGGTTATCACGATATGAAACTACGAAAAGATGTAAGATATAAAAAGCAATTCAGGACTTTGGTTTCCACCCTATCATGTGTTCTCTCTATTACAACCGACGGATAGAAATACGATCGGATTATAGGGTTTAGTGGTGAGACGTTGCCTTTAATAGCGGTACCTAGCTTCCTATGGCCCGATATTCCAGTCGATGCCCAGGATGATATGCTAGGTCTACCCAGGTTCGGACGGTGGACATTTCCATGTCCAACACCGACCGACTCCGGAAGCACTAAGCTCGCAACAATTGCTCCTGACATTTCATCCTGCCATTCCCACGTGCTAGGAGTCAATGTCTATGCTATGGGTATGAGCTGTGGCTAGAGTATCAAACTCTCGTTTTATTTTGCCTTGGCCCGACGGTCAGAGGCGGTCTTTCTCCTGCCAATGACAATAAAACGTCCCGCGTAACCATCTAAATCCCTATATCATATCGAAACCCTAATCCTATGGTCGTTCTAGGGAGAACCCACGAAGGGGCGTCCACTAATGTCCCACATTAGGAAACTACTCACTAATCATTGCAAAAGATTCAATGCAACAAATTTCAGCTATCAAAATTAAGATCAAGCAATAGAATATTAGAGCAAACAATAGTATTAAAGCATTATTAAAGTATCAAGGCGATCGGAGAACTTACAAAACAAAATAAATTAGCAACAGCCAAAATCCCTAAAAAACTTTTAAAAACTGGGGATCCTCGTTTTCTGGGAAACCTAGGGGTTATTTACAATCTGGCAAGATGCCAATGAATATTCCCAGAAGAAGAAAAAATCAAACATCCAACCGATCGGTTGAAACATGAACCGATCGGTTGAGATGACCGTTGATTTGGTCTTTAGCTCTGAGATACTTCACCCGATCACTGAACCGATCGGGTGAAGTCGTCCGGTTCTAAGATGGGGAAGCTTCGGCTACAGGTGAACTGATCGGTTGACAAGTCAACCGATCGATTAGAATTCAGCTTCAAAAATTGAAAACATTGTGGCATCCAACTAATCGCAGAACCGATCGGTTGGAGTCTTCTTCATTGCTTGCTCCTGATCGGGTCTGATACGGTGCACGAACCGATCGATTGACACTGTCCACCCGATCGGTTGATGGCAGTTACATGCTCTAACGTGACGTTTGGCCCTCAGGTTCTCGTACGACGCCTCCCGTTGCTCTGGGGACTCATGATATTTGCTTTATATGTCCCCAACGCTGGCAATCTCCTGCAATATCACAAAAACACAAAGAAAGTGAAAAGAAACTAAAAATCATAAAAGAATGATACGAAACAAAGGAAAACAACGGAAAATCACGGAGAAGACGTGCGTGAATATATAGAATATAAACGCACGTCAAAGTCCCCCAAGCTGAACACTTCCTCGTCCTTGAGGAAGACGAGTGAGAGTAGGAGCTCAGAGGGAAAAATAGAAAGGAAGAAACAGAAACAGAAAGCAGAATCCTAGATCAACCGTCAGAGCCAACGAAAACTAACTCACCACACTAAGCAAGCATGCGATAAACACATCACTAAACCGAGGGATATGAGTCCATACAAGTGTCGTGGGTCCACGGCAAGTGAGTGAGGTCGTGAGCTAGCAGACAGTGTAACTATCTAAATTGTGCAATAAAGTTCCATATACACATACCCAAGAAATGACCCAAATATTGTTTCAATTCGAATTAGTGGTGAATAATAGATCAAGCATGCATGAGAATAGAATATGAATTGAAGCATATCTTGTGTCGGGGACTTTACTTCTAGGAACTAGGGAATCACCACACGACTGACTAGATGATCGCTAGAAAATTCCTTTGCCAAGCGTGTTCGAAATCGAAGGGGGTTGAGTAGGTGTGGAGTAGAACACTTGGTGCAAACTCTTGCCTTCCCTTTATTTACGGTGGATATGAGTAATATTCACAACGAGAATTTTTGGGTTTTGGGTATTTGTACATTTTTTTGTATTTTTGGATATACATCTATTTTTTCTTTTTTCTTTTTTCTTTTCTCTCTTTTTTTTGAATTTTTGGATTTTGGGCTCTATATTTGTGTACTCTCCCAAGTGGGAGAACAGTACACGACAAGGGTATTTGCACCAAGTAAAACAAAAAAGAATTCGAATTCTAAACACTTGGGCAAAAGAAAATTTTTTTGCTGATTAGAACATAAGCAAATGGGTTATCCTAGTCCTATTGGTAGAGTCCCGACAAATGGGTTGCTTGATGCTGTTTTGTATTCTTTGATATTCTTTGATATTTGTTGTAGTTGTGTGGGTTTCTTGGCATAGAGAAGGTTTTTGCAGGGGTATGGTATTGGCGCCTGTGCCTTTGCCATGACCTGCAATTTCTCTTCTGCTACCCTTGAACCTTATACATTTTGTCCTGATCAATAAAGATAAACGCATATTCTCCAATATATATATATATATATATATATATATATATATATATATATATATATATATATATATATATATATATATATATATATATACTGTCAAAAAAAATGCGTGGGGGTTCCGAATTTTCAGGTGATGTTCCGGCGGCGCAAAGGGTTGGGGAGGCTGGCAAGGATGATTCACGGTGGATCTTGATGGGAAACTCTATGGGGGATGCCGGTGCGGGATGTTCCAAGGTGGGTGGTCAATCCAAAGTAACGGGTGGCGTTGGATCAGGCGGTGGATCCGGTCTGGACAAGATTGTGAGATCGGGATCTGGGGGTGTTCTACCCTCTTCTTTAGGGAGATCGGATGCGTTGGGAGAAGAAGTTCACCGGAGGGATAGCCACGATGGTGAGGGCTGGCAGGAAGTCCGTAGGGGAAGGCCACGGCTAGATCGGCCATCGCGTAGGGGGCCTGTTTCGCGGCATCCAATTGGTCGGGGGCGGCCTCCGGTTGGCAATGGCAAGGGTAGGAATTTGTCACAGGCTGGTGTTGCTTCAGGGATTCCGGAGCACCACGTGTTTGGCAAAATTCCCCAAAGGCCTAAGGTAGCAATAACTATTGATACGAATGTTGCGAAGAGATCGTGGCTGGACGTCTGTGCTGAAAGGCGCACGTATCAGTCGGGGTAGGCCATGACCTATGTGGCCCCCTTGAAAGTGGCAGATGGTTCTTCCCGTGCTCGGGTACCTGGTAACTTGGTGGAGAGGGGTGCTGATAGGTGGAAGGATACTCTGGTCGGCTATGTTCTTGGAGATATTCCTTATTATGGGCAAATAGTTGCTTGGGTGGAGAGGCTCTGGAGATTGAAGAAGAAGGTACAAGTCTATAGCAAGGATAATGGTTTCTTTTACTTCCGTTTTGAATCCTCTGAAGAATGCGAGAAGATTCTAAAGGGCGGGCCTTGGTTGTTTGATGGCCGGTTGGTAGTCTTGAAGAAGTGGAGTATGAACCTCCGCCATGATAGAGACATTCTCACCTCGGTCCCTGTCTGGGTCCAACTTCATGGCCTTCCGTTATACATGTGGAACCTGGATACTCTGAATATCATTGCCTCTGTCATTGGTACCCCTATGTGCCTTGATCGGGCAACTGCTAATCTTGAGAGGATTACCTATGCGCGTTGTTTGGTTGAGGTTGATGCGGCGGTTCCTTTACGAAAATCAGTGGATGTAGAATTAGATGGCGGTGAAATCATTTCTATTGTGGCAAAGTTTGAAGGGGAACCCCCTCGGTGTAGCACGTGTGCCTGTTTTGGACATAGTGATGGCCAATGCCCAGCAGGAGTTGAGCTTCCTTCAATCCAAGGGGATGGTGTTGCAGGAAATTCATTGCCTGTGAACCCGAGTCCTATATTGGTAAATAATGTCAATAATGTAGAGGCCTGTGAACCCGAGTGCTGTGCTTCTGAAGGGGAGATTAATGCTAATAATATAGTTGAACCGGGATTAATGGAGGAGACTGTGCAACGTGGTGATGTGGCTGCGGTTGTTGAAATGCCTGTTGCTCAGGCTGTGGCAGGGGGTGATGCTTCTACTGCGTCGGTGACTGAGGGTATCTTTCCTGTTGCAAATTCGGTTCCTACTCCTGTTGCCGAGTCCCTTAGGCCACCGAGGGATACTCATTTAGCTACTGAAATCGGATTACAAACCACCTCTGCTGATGCGGGTAGTGCAGGGCGTACGTGCGAACCTCTGACTCTCCCTTCCCTGTTAGAGAATGACTCGGTTGGGGGTAATGAAATTGACAGGGTTCCTTCTGAGTTGGCGGTTGATAATCCTGATTGGTTGGCGGAAGAGCTCACCATCCTAGAGCAGGTGGAGGGATGTAAGAAGGTCAGGAGGAAGACTGATTGCCCTGCGGAATCCTGTGCAAGACGAAGTTCTAGGATTCAGGGCTGCAATCCTAAAAATCCGGTTGGTCAATGACTGTGTTCATATGGAATACTAGGGGTTTGAATAACCCTATCCGTCGTAGGGACCTTCGTGACAGATTGACTTCAGTTAGGCCGACCGTTATTATTCTTCTTGAGACTAAGCTTAAATCATCGTCAGGTAATTACATTTCTGTGATTCCTAAAAACTGGATACTGTTTAATAATACGGAATCCCATTCTGTTGGGAGGGTTATGATGGCTTTGGACCCCAAAGTATGGAAGACTTCTCTCTTCTCTATTTCTGATCAGCATGTTACTGTTTTGTGTACCAACACTGGAGGGTTCTCCTGTGCTATAACCGGTGTGTACGCCCGTAACACACTAGTTGAAAGGAAGGATTTGTGGGTTTGCTTGAAAAGTGATGCTGCTAGGCTGAACAATGGTGCGTGGTTGGTGGGAGGTGATTTTAATTGTGTTCTTAATTCTTCAGACAAAGTAGGGGGCCGGCACCTGGAGCAGAAATGTCTTTTTGATTACAATGACTGCATTAGTACTTGTCAACTCCATGAGCTCAAGAGCACGGGTTGCAAGTTCAGCTGGTGTAACAATAGAATGGGGATTGACAGGATCTCTGCTCGGTTGGATAGGGTGTTCGTAAATGGTGATTGGCTGCAGCTACTTAATGGCTCTTTTGTTGAGTATTTGGATCCCAGGACTAGCGACCATGCCTCTATGGTGGTCCGTCTACACCCTCAGGTACAATCTGACCCTAAACCGTTCAAGTTTTTTAATTATTGGACCAAATGCAGTGGTATTGCTAGAATTGTGGAAGAGAGCTGGGGTGGTTTTGTTGGTGGTACTCCTATGTACTGTGTTGCCCAAAAATTAAAAAGGTTAAAGCCTATTTTGCGCAACTGGTCGGCTGATTACAATGCTAGCAAGCTGGTGAACTTGTGTCGCACAAAGTTGGAATCTATTAGATTGAATCCATTGTTGAATTCGGATGTGACCATCCAAGCACTTGAGCAGGCTGCTATGAGGGAGTTGGCTACCTCTATGAGTCTTGAGGAGGAGATGTTTCAGCAAAAGAGTCGTCAGGATTGGGTGTCGTTGGGGGATCGGAACACCAAATTCTTTTATAGTGCTATGAAGTCTAGAGAGAACCACAATAGTCTGAACCATTTTGTGGATGCTATGGGTAAGCAGTCGGGCTCTATGGATGACTTGAAAAAGGCGGCTGTTGATCACTTTATGGACCTCTATAATCAAAACTCCTACAACAGCTCTTTCTCTGCTTTTACCCCTACGCGCATTCTCACGGAGGATGCTTCGGCCTGGCTGATTAGGAGAATCTCTACTGAGGAGATCAAGCAGGTGGTTTTCCAGTTGGGTCCTGATAAGGCGCCTGGGCCAGACGGTTTTAATGCGCACTTTTACCAACATTTTTGGTATCTAATTGGAGATGACGTTACTATGGCGGTAAAGTCTTTTTTCAGCTCTGGTTCTTTGCTTAGGCAAGTTAACCATACCCATCTTGCTCTGGTTCCCAAAAATTCTAATGCTACATCTTTGGGGGATTATAGGCCGATTGCATGTTGCAATGTCCTATATAAAATTGTCAGCAAAAGTATCTGTAATAGGCTCAAAGTGGTCATTCATGAGCTTATTTCCCCCAATCAAGCTGCCTTTCTTAAAGGCCGATTATTAGCTGATTGCACCCTTATTGCTCATGAGCAAATTAGGGACTTTAGTAATCCCATGGGTGGACGAGCTTGCCTGAAACTGGATCTACGGAAGGCTTTTGATTCTGTTAATAGGGACTTTATCCTTTACTTTATGGGGCTAATGGGTTTTCCTTCTGCTTTTGTGAATTGGATCAGGGAATGCGTTTCTACTCCTACTTTCTCAGTTATGGTGAAAGGATCTCTAGTGGGGTTTTTTGAGGGTAACAGGGGCATCAGGCAAGGCGATCCTCTCTCTCCGTACCTTTTTGTTATTGCTATGGAGGCATTCTCTATCTTAATTTCCAAAAGAATTGGATGTGGTGCCCTTCAGGCTATGCGGCGAACATGTTTAATCTCCCACCTTCTGTTTGCTGATGACTTGCTAGTTTTCTGCAGAGCCAATCTCAAATCCTTTAAGTGCATTAAGTCCTTACTTCTGGAGTTCAAGGATTATACGGGGCTTCAAGTAAATTGGGACAAGAGTTCGGTACTTTTTAGTAAAGGCACTAAAAATAGAACCGTGCTGGCAGATTCTTTGGGTATCAGAATTTCCACTACTTTTTCTACTTATTTGGTCTTGCCTTTGTCGTCGAAATACCCAAAAGCGCCCATGTACAGTCGGCTTCTTGATAGGTGTAAGAAGAGGCTCATGAGCTGGTCTTCAAATTTGTTATCAATTTCTGGAAGGATTGAGCTTGTGAAATCGGTAATTTACGGTATGGTCGCTTTTTGGATGCAAGCATTCCACATGCCGTTTTCCATTGTTAGAAAGATTTCTTCCCTATGTAGACGTTTCATTATGGGGCCCTCTCGTGCTTGGGCATGGAAAGATATCTGTACCCCAAAGCCTGAAGGTGGTGTGGGATTACGGTTGTTGGAAGATTTAAATGTTGCTGCGGGGGTGAGGCTGACATTGAGATTCCTAACATCTAATAGCCTCTGGGCTAAATATATGAGAGCTAAATATGATAGGGCCGGATTGTTCTTTGCGGCTAAGGGCACTGTCTATCATTCCGGCACATGGAAACACATGCTGAATTGTAGAAATGTCTCTAATAAACTGGTACGAAGAATGGTAAAAGACAGGAGATCGACTCTTTTTTGCCATGACTACTGGCTCCATGGGGCTTGGGCTGATGTCCCTGCTATCTCTCAAGTAAAGCAGCACCTAGCACCAGTCGTACTCACTTTTGGCCATGACCGTTGGGTCTGGGCAAAATGCAACCGGAATGCTCCAAGAGGAGTTGATGGCGTCACTCACATCAACCGCCAGGCACCTAATGGAGTTGATGGTGTCGTCAACCGTCAGCACATGAGGGGATTCGGAAATGTTACGGGTGGGAGTACTGGACAGGGGCCGGCTGTTGATAGAGGCTCGGGTACTTTTAATTTTGCCGAAGCCTGGGATGGTGTTCGAAATAGGGGTCCTTCTTTTCGATTCCAAAAGCTTGTTTGGTTCCCAGGTCATATTCCTAAATGGTCTATCACCCTTCTCCGTGCTCTAAGGGGTAAGCTACTTACTCGTGATATTATTGGCAGATGGGGCCTTAACTTGCCTGTGAATTGTGTTCTGTGCGAGGGGAATAACATCGAAGACATTACCCATTTATTCTTCAACTGCAGTTTCTCGCAATATGTCCTTAAGAGGTCTTTGTTGAAGTTAAATATCCTCAATCACTTGGCGCCATCTCTTGAGGCTATTGGTGATTACTATTTGGGCCACTTTGGTGGGAAAGGATTTTTGTGCAGATTGGCACGTACGGTTCTTTCAGAAATGGTATGGCATATTTGGCAAGAACGAAACAGGCAAATCTTTGAATGTAAAAGTAGAGGGAAAGTGGAGTTTTTTGATGTATTGGCAGCGGATGTTCGAGTGGCAATATGTGGGCTTGAACCATCCACTATAGAGGAGACTTCAGTCCTTGAGAATTGGGAGTTTAGAGATTTGGGCTGAAATTTTTCTGTTTTATTCTTTTGTATAGTTCGCGTAGGGTGGGAGTTCTTTATTAGAGAGTGACGGCGCTTGTGCCCTCACCTCTTTATATTGAATTCTCATTCCTATGCTCTATAGTTCTGTATATTTTTGCTCAATAAAGATTTTCTAGCTTTCCATATATATATATATATATATATAATTCATGCATAAAGAAGCAGACAATGGAGGCAAAATACCGCATATTCAAAATCGAAGCATGATAGTCTAGGGGTCATCTCAGGACATGTATATAAAACAAAATCACAACGTTAGAAGCATACCAACTAGCTAGTCATGACAAACAACTCACACAAAACCAAAGTGAACACACAAAGCATGAAATGCAATAGCACTCGGCTTCCAAGGGTTAGTGAAAGTGATTATCATAGCTGAACTAAGTGTGTGTGTGGTTCCATGGCAGTTCATCATGGTGGGTCATCTCTAGGAGAGGGAGAATAAAAAAGAAGGAAAGAAAAAGAAAAACATGATGAAAACGACTCAAAAACGGTGAAAAAGACGTAACTGACGCACAGAGTGCGACTCCCCCAAGCTGAACCTTGCATTGCCATCAATGCAATAGCAATAAATGTGGGAGGGCAACGAAATATGGGAGGGAAGTACGCACCGACAATTAAACTGGAAAACATGAAAAACATACAAAACGAGACATAGAGAAATAAAGAAAATAAACACTCAAACCAACTATACAAAAGACATACACAGACATACAAAAAAAACACACGTCAAACAAATGACACGACAACAGTCACAAAAAATAGATTTCCCCTAAGCTGATCATGACAATGCCAGAGAAGAGATGTGATCATGGTGAATCAGAAAAAGCTGGCTAGGGGAAATCAATCTGAGCTGTTATCGGAAGAATTGTAGGGAGATGGTGAGGAGGGTGGAGAATAGTGGACGAAAGAAGATGGTGAGGACGATGGAGAAGGTGTACCGACAGGAGAAGGAGGGGCAATGGGCTGGATCATAGGTGCATCGAAATTGATCGGTGGATCGTGGTGGATAATGATGGTACCAGGTGACCCGGCATAAGGGTGCCAATTGGGAGGGTCCAAGGGTGGAAAATGTACTAGTGTAGAATACCAAGGATCCGGATAGAATTTTCACGGTAAATGAGAAGTGCGAATGGGGATTCGCTCAATGGATGATGGTGGAAGGACGACAAAAGGAGTATTGTCAGGACTATAAAGGTAGACTGCACTTTCGCGACCGAAATGAGTGATCATTCCGATATCGATCAAGTAGTTGCGATCGATACGGGTTCGACCTGGTAAAATTTGGAGGTCAGACGGCAGCCTCAAAACATGACTGACAATTAGGGTGATCATCCCACCACAACAAATTGGTCCGGAAGTTGCACGGCTAATAGATAAAATCTCATGGATGATCCAGTGGGCGGTGTTAATGTGCAATGGGTCATGTCCACGGATCCTGCCATGAGAATGGCATAAAGAAAGAAGAGCTCGTCCCTAGACACCGTGGAAACAACCACGTGGGAAAAGATGGTGTTGGCAAAGAGGCAATTGGGAAAGCGGTAACATGGGTGTATAATATAGGAGGCAAGTGCCCCCGATGGAAAAGCTGGATACCGGGTGAATCGTTGCCAAACACTATCGTCCCAGAAGTAAGAATAGATATCAGGCCGATCATGATTTGAGCATTCAACATAACGATCGGGGTGAGGAAAATTCAGCGAATTGTTAAGCTCGACAAACGTCATTGTAAAATCGGAGTTGAAAACACGGAAAGCAAATCCCCAATCATACTCTTCGAGAGAAGAAAGGAACTCGAGTGTGAGATTCCGATGTGTGTGAGCATAAGCACGCAGAAGGAAATCGCATCCAATGCATTTGAAAAGTTTGGCGACACCCCTCAAAAGTCCGAGAGATTCGAGCGTGGGGCGATCAGCAAAAAGGGTAGGTAGCATAGGGCGATGAAGAATAGCGTGCAAACGTGCGGATTGTTCTTCAGATGAAGGATTAATGCCAAGGAAAGAAGGGGAAAAGGGCCGTGCAGGTAGTTGACATGCGTTTATATTTCATATATTTACGCGCGTTTTCTTCCATGTTTTTCCGTATTTAACGCCGTCTTTTATTCGTTTTCTCGTGTTTTCTTGTATTTTCTTGTTTTCTTTCACTTTTCCATATTTTCCGTGTTTTGCAGGAGTTTACTGGCATTTGGGATGCAAAACGATGATATCGTGTGTCCCCAGAGCAACGGGAGGAGTCACGCGTGATCCATAGGGTCAAACGACGAAGATTAAATCTTTCAGCCCCTCACCCGGTCGGTTGGTCATCTCCAACCGATCGGGTGATGCACGCGTGCACCACCCGGACGTAGCTTGGAGCCCCCGAGAAGTCACCCGGTCAGTTCAGTGACCGGGTCAAAAGCTCAAAGTCTCTGGAAATTCGAAGCTGATTTCCAACCGATCGGGTGACCTTCACCCGATCGGTTCACCTGTAGCTGAATTTCAACAGCCAAGACTCGAAGCTCCAACCGGTCTCCTCACTCGGCCCGCACCAAGATCCAACCGGTCGGCACCAAGATCCAACCGACCGCACCAAGATCCAACCGACCGGTTCATACTGACTGGGTGAAACCCCCGCATCGCGCTGTAATTTTGTGAAGCGGCTCACCCGACCAGTTGACTTGTCAACCGATCAGGTGATGTCGTTTTCTATAAATAGAACCCTAGGTTTCCCAGATTCGGGAGTTGGTTATTTTCTACTGTTTTCTTCATTTTGTGACGGCTGCAATTTTCCTGTTTTTGTAAGTTTTCGGATCTTTGTAAAACTTTAGTATTATCTTAATTGCTCTACTACCTTTGCATTCATATCGTCTGATTATGATTTCAACGGTCTATTTTCATTTAGATCGCTTTTTAATGAATATTGGTGAGTAGTTCCCAAATCTGGGATTTTGGCGGAAACCCCTTCGGGGGCTCTTCCTGATGCGTCCATAGGATTAGAAAATCGTTAGGGATTAGGAATCTAACGGTTACGTGGGGTGTTTTATTGTCATCGACGGGAAAAAGACCGCCTTTGACCGTTGGGCCAAGGGGGAATAAACTTGGCGGTTGACTCCCTAGCCATAGCTCACGCCCTTAGCGTAGACGCCGAATCCTAGCACGCGGGAGCTGCAGGATGAGCCGTTGGGAGTTATCATTGCAAGCTTAGTGCTCCCGGAATCGATCAGTGTTAATGGACACGGGAGTGCCCACTGATCGAACCCGGGAAGTCAGGTGTATCATCCTGGGCACCGACCGGAATATCGGGCCCATGGGATGCCGGTACAACTTTCAGAGGCAACGTCTCACCATTAGACTCTAATTCCGATCGCCATCCTACCCGTAGGCCGTATCGGTGAGAGTCGCTCGTTGGAGTGGAAACCAAAGTCCCGGGTTTATTTTCATATTGTTCATACATTGCATTCCTTTACCGTTACAACCCATCAACCGATCTGGGCTAGCTCGCCCACGGGGTGATTTCGGTCCTCCTTGACACAAGCACATCCTAGCCTCCCTGTGTTCGACCCCCAAGCCACACTACAACACCGTGCGCTTGCGGTTACAAATATCTAAACCCTCACGCGGGTCCCCCGGCCATTTGCGGCTTGCAAACCGGGGGCACGTCAAGTTTATGGCGCCGTTGCCGGGGAGGCAACGTGCTTGTTATTTTATGATCTCTTGAACCCTAGTGTCTAGCTCTTATCCCTACCTCGCGATAATTTTCGCATTCTTCTTTTTCCTTTTTATTTTCTTATTTTTATTTCTTATCTTATCTGTTTCTCTCCCACTTGTCGCTTCACGGGTGTTTGTTGTTTTTCATGTTCTGGAGTTTGAGAAGTCTCGACGACTTGATCCCCGTTGATCCAGAGATTAACACCACCCTTAGGCGTTTGACCGCCGAGAAGCGAAGAAGAGAGGATCCTGAAGCCATGGGGGAGAACACCCAGCCTCACAAGTCCCTGTTGGAGTACTCGATGCCATCTATCGAGTCCACTTCCGCCATCTGTCCTCCAGCTATTACGGCCCAAAGCTTCGAGCTAAAGCCGTCTTTGGTGACGTGGATCCAGCAGGATCAGTTTTCGGGTGCACCCATGGAGAGCCCGATCGAGCATCTAGACTCCTTCTTGGAGAAATGTGAACCTTCCGGATTAACGGTGTCACAACTGAGGCGATCCGACTGATGCTGTTCCCCTTCTCCTTACGAGACAAGGCCAAGCTGTGGCTTAGGGGGAAGGACCCAAATACATTCAACCCATGGGAGAAGCTCTCCAATGCTTTCCTGACAAAGTTCTTTCCTCCGGGGAAGACCATGACGCTGAGGAGTGAGATCTCCTCCTTCTCCCAGGCCAGCCACGAGTCCTTGCATGAGGCTTGGACAAGATACAAGGAGATTCAAAGAAGATGTCCCCACCATGAGCTCCCCAAATGGCAGATTATAAATCTGTTTTATAATGGGCTGAGGGACGATTTAAAGTCTTCCATGGATGCCGCGGCTGGAGGGTCCTTCATGTCAAGAAGCGAAGAAGATGCCGGGCAAATTTTGGAAAATATGGCATCCAACAATGAACGATGGTGTGACGAGAGAGCCACACCAAGGTCTGGGGGCATCCATAGAGTGGAAGACGTCGACAAATTGTCTAGCAAATTTGACTTGCTATCGACCCAGATCTCCACATTGATGGTAGGCGCCGGTGGCGCCGGTACACAACAGATTGCTGCGGTAGAATCCGAAGTTTTTGGGGAATTCGACGGTGGTGACGTCTTACCACCGTTGGAGCAGGCGAGCGCATTGTTTTACAATCCTACGGGGAATGCGCCATTTCCACCACGGACCAACTCAAACCCGGCCTACTCTCCCAACAACCGGAATCATCCAAACCTTAGTTACCGGCACCCTACCAACAACCGGCTCAGCAACAACAGCAGATATATCAGTCGGCTAGGCCCCAGCAGCAGTTTCAGCAACAGCAATATCAGCAACAACCTCCACCACAGTATCAACAATATGCCCCTAGGAATCAGCAGCCCGCCCAGCAGCAATACGGCCAACAGAGGGCCATTTCTCCGGTTGAGTCCCTCTTGACTCAATACATAGCCAACTAGGAGAAAATCAATCTGAAGCTGGAGATGGGACAAAGAGTACTCACAGATCAGGTGACCCAGCTGGGGTTGCAAGTGGCGAACCTGTAAAGACCTCAGAATTTATTACCGTCACAACCTAAGGTGAACCCTAGGGGGGTAAATCGGACCTTGGCACTCACACATGAACATGAAAACGTGTCCACCATCGTCTTGAGGAGCGGGACACAAATCCCTACTAGAGCGCTGCCCAAAGAACCGGAAGCACCACTGGTCGTCGAGGTACCAATTGAAAAAGCTAATGACGACGGTGCCCCGTCGCCAAAAATTGTGGCTCCGGAGGGAACCCCTGAAGAAGAGAAGAAGAAAGAAGAAGGGAATTTGAAGGTATTCAAGCCCGTTGTGCCTTCCCACAACGGCTCGCCAAAGCCAAAATCGATGAGAAGTATGACAAATTCTTTGCCATGGTGAAAGATATGAGTTTGCAAATCCCCTTCCTCGAGGCCATAGAGACGATCCCCTCCTATGCTAAATTCTTGAAAGACTTGGTGACACGGAGATCTAGAAAAGAAAAGGTCGTGTTAACGGCGGAGTGCAGCGCACTCATTCAGCGTGCAAATCCGCCCAAGCTCAAGGATCCAGGAAGTTTCTCCATTCCTTGCTCTATCGGGGAAGTGCAAATCCAGAGGGCGCTCGTCGATCTTGGTGCGAGCGTCAGCTTAATGCCCCTATCATTGTACAAGAGAATAGGGATAGGAGACTTAGAGCCCACCAGCATGACATTACAACTTGCAGACCGTTCGGTCAAGTATCCGGTGGGAGTAATGGACGACCTCCCCATGGATGTGAAAGGGGTGCATGTACCAGTCGATTTTGTGGTGATGGACATGCCGGAAGACAAGCATACCCCAATTATTCTTGGACGACCCTTTATGGCAACCGCTGGAGTGTTGATAGACGTAAAGAACGGGAAGCTTTCCCTGAATGTGGGCCAAGAAAGAGTCGAATTTGAATTAGGCTTGTCGATGAAGCATCCAAACCCCCCGGACGATCCTAGTATCAATGTGTTGGAGAATGAAGAAGAAAGAGCTGTTGAAACGAGTGCATGGGAAGTGCTCTCGAGGAATCCCCCCGATAGCTTGGGGGACCTTGGAGAGCAAGTTAGCTCCCCTAAGAATGGAGTGTCTAATGAGGCGGTCGCGCGACATGTGATCCCTCCTAGATTCCCTAAGTCTCCTCCCACGAGGAGAAAAGGAAAAGAACCCATGGACCTCACTGGCGATGAGGTCCGGATCCTGAAAAAGACGGCGGTGGACGCCAATTTGAGGGAGAAGCCCCCGGATCCTGTGAACAAAGGGAGGGTAGTCGAGCAAATCTTTTTACAACCGCCGACTACACCAATAGCCACAACTTCTGGAGCTGAAGAGATGCCGAATTTTGGGCATCACCCGTATCGTCCACCATGAAAATCATCAACGGGCGTCGAGCTAAACGACGTTAAACAAAAGCGCTTGATGGGAGGCAACCCATGTTCTAAACTTTTGCTTCGCTTTTTAGGACTTTTTATACTTTATTTTTATCTATTTTTATTATTAAATCCAGCCGAAACAGCTTCCGTGAAGAAACTTAGGCGATTTTTGGGTTTTTGCAGAAAACAAGGCCTCAACCGATCGGGTGAGTTCTCACCCGATCGGTTGGGATGTATCAGCTTACGGCCGTGTCTGTCACAAAATGAACCGACCGGGTGAAGAATGATGAGATCAGGTGAGCAGACCGGGTGACCTGGGGGGACTATCAGAAAAATTTCAGAATTCATCAACCGACCGGGTGGCAAGATGAGAGACCGGTTGATGGACCGGGTGAAAAACTCTGAGTTCTCGGGAAAATCTGTGGAGCGATGAACCGATCGGTTGAGTTCTCAACCGATCGGGTTGCCTGTAGCGCTTCTTCAGCAACAAATTTTCGACCTAGGGTCAACCGATCGGGTGAAAACTCACCCGCCGGGTCGACATAAATTCCTATAAATATCCGTCGTCGCCCGTTCGTTCCGCCCTTGCCATTTTCGAATCCCCAACCGACGTTTCGCCTCCTCCTCTTGTGCCAGACCTCGATCCTCCCCAGAATCAACCCCAATCGACCTCCCCCCATCTCCCTATCCATCCCACCATCGATTTCTCCCCATTCTCCTCGATTCCACCCGCACACAAAACCCTAACTTTCACACATTCTCCTCAATTTCGAAGCTTACTGAAGAAATCGCCGCGGCTCCACAACGTGCTCCTATCGAGTAGCATCGGGACGCCTACGAGCAACGATCTTCATCTCATTTGGGTAAACTCGCTCCTTAGCTCAATTTTAATTTTGCCCCAAATATTCCATTTGCTCGTTGGTCGTGTTTCGTGTTTGTGTTGATTCATTGTATTTTGCATACTCACGCACACACATGACTCCCGCACAATGCCTCCCCGCCGTGTTAAGCCCACCGACACCAACTCTTCCAACCCTAGGCCCACCCGTCGTACTCGTCGCACACAACCCCCCACTCAACGCACCACTTCCCCCCCTCACGTTGACTATCCCGAATATGGGATGCAATTCCAAGGCGACGACCACGCCGATCGATTCACGGCCATCATCCTCCTAGCTGGACAGGGTGGTCGGATAACTCAGGAGTCCGTCGACCGAGACCTCCCCTTTCTTCAAAGCTTCATTCGCCACATCCGTGAAGACCCACCCGATGTCTCCGAGCTCCACATTCCACCCCCCACGACTCCTGGTCCCCAGCGCAGACCCCCATCACCACCCCCAGAGGGTGGTGCCCCTGCTTGATTTTTCCTTTCCCGCTTTTGCCCCCCATATTTGTGCACATCTGTCTTTACGGGGCCCTGCTTTGTCTCTGTCAGGGGAGGACCCATTCACGTGTCGCATCAATTCCTTTTGATTTTTGATTTCACTTTGTTTGTTTTCGACTCCCCCCTTGCATATTTCTGCATTTCACGATCACATTTTATTTGCTAGCACTGTCATGTCTAGCTTGGGGGACGTCTATTTTGGTGTGTTGTCGTGTTTTGTTTTTTATTATTTTTGTGTGTGTGTGCTTGTTTTTCCCCTTTTGAGTGTCGTGTCGTGTGGTTTTATTTCTATTTTCGTGTCGTGTGGTTTGATTTTGATTTTTCTTTATTTTCAGTTTCATCTCTGTGTTTTCCTCGTTTTTCATTTCTTTTTGTGTTAGTGCGTATTCCCCCTCATTTTCATTGCCCTCCCGTACTCACTCTTATTGCATTGAGGGCAATACAAGCTTCAGCTTGGGGGAGTCGCACTTTGTGCGCCATTTGAGTCTTTCTTTTTCGTTTTTGTGCCGTTTTCATCGTGTTTTTTTTCTTTTCTTCTTTTTATCTCTTTCTCCTAGAGATGAACCCTATGATGAATTGCCACAAAATCACACGCACCTAGCATGGCATCGATAATCACACTCACTAACCTTAGGATATCGAGTCCCCTGCATTTTCACGCATCGTGGGTCCACTTAGCTTTTTCGTGAGTCGTGTGTCGTGCCTAGCCGTGTGGTGTGCTTCTACTTTGTGATTCACTTTATATACCTGTCCAGGAATGACCCCTAGATTATCATGTTTCGATATGAATATGCGGTACTTATTTCTACTGTCGGCTTCTTCTACATGCTATATATATATATATATTGTACGCTTCATTTCGCATGTGTCGGGATTCCACAACTAAGGACTAGGATAACCCCATCTAGCACATGCTCTAATTAGTGAGAATAGTTTCCTTTGCCCAAGTGTTTAGATTCCAATTTCTGTTTTGTTTTACTTGGTGCAAACCCCCTCGTCGTGTATCGTTCTCCCACTTGGGAGAGTACACATGTATATACCCCAATATCCAAAAATCCAAAAAAAAGAGAAAAGAAAAGAAAAACCCAAAAAGAAATGAAGAAAAAAAAATATGTATATCCAAAAGGAAAAAAAAATAATACAAATACCCAAAATCCAAAAAAATTCCCGTGTGAATATTTTCCTACTTGCCGAGAATAAAGGGAAGGCGAGAATTTGCACCGAGTGTTCTACTCCACATCTTCTCAACCTCCATTGTTTTTGAAAACACTTGGCATATGGACCTTCTAGCGATTACCTAGGCTTTAGTGTGGTGATTTCCTTAACCCTAGTTGTGGAGTCCCCGACGCATGATATGTTTCGATTCTCTCTCTATTCTCATGCATGCTTGAACTACATATATTCACCGCCTTATTCAATTCGAATTGATATTTGGGTCATTTCCTGGATTTGTGTATATCGAGCTTTATTGCACAATATAGATAGTGACACCGTCTGCTAACACACGACCACACTTACTCGCGCTTCACCGCGTGGGCCCACGGCATTTGTCTGGACTCGTATTCCTTGGTTTAGTGATGTGATTTGGCGTTTGCTTGCTTGGTGTGTCGTTTTTGATTTTGTTGGCTCTGACGGACGATCTAGGATATAGAGTTTTCTTTTTCTCTCTTTCTCTCTATTTTTCCCCTCCGAGCTCCTACTCTCACTCGTCTTCCTCGAGGACGAGGAAGAGTTCAGCTTGGGGGATTTTGACGTGCGTTTATATTTCATATATTTACGCGCGTTTTCTTCCATGTTTTTCCGTATTTACCGTCGTCTTTTATTCGTTTTCTCGTGTTTTCTTGTATTTTCTTGTTTTCTTTCACTTTTCCGTATTTTCCGTGTTTTGCAGGAGTTTGCTGGCATTTGGGACGCAAAATAATGATATCATGTGTCCCCGGAGCAACGGGAGGAGTCACGCGTGATCCAGGGGGTCAAACGACGAAGATTACATCTTTCAGCCCCTCACCCGGTCGGTTGGTCATCTCCAACCGATCGGGTGATGCACGCGTGCACCACCCGGACGCAGCTTGGAGCCCCCGAGAAGTCACCCGGTCAGTTCAGTAACCGGGTCAAAAGCTCAAAGTCTCTGGAAATTCGAAGCTGATTTCCAACCGATCGGGTGACCTTCACCCGATCGGTTCACCTGTAGCTGAATTTCAACAGCCAAGACTCGAAGCTCCAACCGGTCTTCTCACCCGGCCCGCACCAAGATCCAACCGGTCGGCACCAAGATCCAACCGACCGCACCAAGATCCAACCGACCGGTTCATACTGACCGGGTGAAACCCCCGCATCGCGCTGTAATTTTGTGAAGCGGCTCACCCGACCGGTTGACTTGTCAACCGATTGGGTGATGTCGTTTTCTATAAATAGAACCCTAGGTTTCCCAGATTCGGGAGTTGGTTATTTTCTACTGTTTTCTTCATTTTGTGACGGCTGCAATTTTCCTGTTTTTGTAAGTTTTCGGATCTTTGTAAAACTTTAGTATTATCTTAATTGCTCTACTACCTTTGCATTCCTATCGTCTGATTATGATTTCAACGGTCTATTTTCATTTAGATCGCTTTTTAATGAATATTGGTGAGTAGTTCCCAAATCTGGGATTTTGGCGGAAACCCCTTTGGGGGCTCTTCCTGATGCGTCCATAGGGATAGAAAATCGTTAGGGATTAGGAATCTAACGGTTACGCGGGGTGTTTTATTGTCATCGGCGGGAAAAAGACCGCCTTTGACCGTTGGGCCAAGGGGGAATAAACTTGGCGGTTGACTCCCTAGCCATAGCTCACGCCCTTAGCGTAGACACCGAATCCTAGCGCACGGGAGCTGCAGGATGAGACGTTGGGAGTTATCGTTGCGAGCTTAGTGCTCCCGGAATCGATCAGTGTTAATGGACACGGGAGTGCCCACTGATCGAACCCGGGAAGTCCTGTGTATCATCCTGGGCACCGACCGGAATATCGGGCCCATGGGATGCCGGTACCACTTTCAGAGGCAACGTCTCACCATTAGACTCTAATTCCGATCGCCATCCTACCCGTAGGCCGTATCGGTGAGAGTCACTCGTTGGAGTGGAAACCAAAGTCCCGGGTTTATTTTCATATTGTTCATACATTACATTCCTTTACCGTGACAACCCATCAACCGATCTGGGCTAGCTCACCCACGGGGTGATTTCGGTCCTCCTTGACACAAGCACATCCTAGCCTCCCTGTGTTTGACCCCCAAGCCACACTACAACACCGTGCGCTTGCGATTACAAATATCTAAACCCTCACGTGGGTCCCCCGGCCATTTGCGGCTTGCAAACCGGGGGCACGTCAGTAGTGTCTGCATGATGATGATGCTGGCTCTTTTCCCTTCCTAGACATGGTAGTGACGTAGGGGAAGAACAATATTGTGGGGGAGGGTGTCTATGAAGATGATATAGCAGATGTAGTAGGCAGACACAAAATTAAGACATTTCTCATAAGAAAAGAAACATAAAGCTTGGAAAGAGGTTACCAGTAATGACGCGACTCCAAGCCAGATGCTCTCTTCTAGATCCCCTGATGTACGATGGAGTGATTTGGGGAGCCGTCGCACGCTAATCCAACAAGAACTAAAATTTTGAAAATTGGGGGTTAGGGCAAGGGTTTGGGTGATTTGCGGTTGAATGCGGTCGACGGGAGGTTTTTTATGTTGGGGGAGTATGGGCTACTGGTGAACCGATCGGTTGGAATTCAGCTCCAAAAACAAAGAACACTGTGGCATCCAACAGATCACAGAACTGATTGGTTGGAGTCTTCTTCATTGCTTGCTCCTGATCGGGTCTGATATGGTGTACGAACCGATCGGTTGACACTGTCCACCCGATCGGTTGAGGGTAGTTACATGCTCTAAATGTTGGGATTTTTGCGGACCCCGAGAGCTAAGGTCCGTATCCGTCCTAAGTCGGACGGACCATGGAGGCACAAAAGCGCAGCGGAAAAAACCAGAAATCAAATTTCTACACTAGCTAAACTATTTAGCTAGGCTCTGGGGAGCCAGAACCTAGCCCGATCTATGCCGACTTGGAGTGGGTCTGACCACCCCAAGAAGGATCTACACCGAAGCGACTAATTAAAACTACACTAGAAAACGCTTAACCACATACCCGGAATCTTGGCCCTGGAGCAGGCAAGATGTACCGCACCGTCTTGAGAAGCTCCTCGTAGCCGAGCTGCGTTGACCCGATCTGCCTGAGCCGCCTCGCACCCTCACACCGATCCGCCCGAGCTGCTTTCGCCTCTGAGCCGATCACACGCGGTAGAAAGTTTCACTTGAGAAGAAACCCGCGTCTTAGACGTCCGGATCAGATCCAAACCCCCTTCGTAGTCGTGCTAGGACTACTCCAGAGAATAGCAAAATAGAGAGAGAGATTTAGTCACCGATCGAGCTTGCTCTAAAAATCTGGAGCTACTCGATCGTTGACTGGTGTGTTTTTCAACGAGGAGAGTGCACCCCTATTTATATAGGGAGTGAGCACTCAACCTCTCGTTGCGGGCAATGTGGGACAATTCCTATGAAGAGAAAAATTCAATTAAGCCATTTGGCTTAATTTCAACTTTAAAATTAGCCTTTCACAAAGTCAAACTTTAACGAATTAATTCTCCTCGCATACTAAACTTCAGACACCAAACAAGCTATCAATCAGAAGAGCTTGGAATGGTGAACGCGTAGGAACTGACGGCGACGAATTTTGACTTCGTTTGACCCCTCAAAGAATTGCTCAAAGTTTAGCAATTTCTCAAAATTCGTAACCATCATTAGGGGGTTCAAAAACCCTAATTTGACTTAAGTTGTGGGCGCGCCTGCTAGGCTTAGCGGGCGCGCCCGCCCAAGGGAGCAAGGGCGGGCCGCCTGCCCGCTGCTGCAGCGGGCGGGCGCCTGCTGCAGCGCCCACTGGAATTAGCGGGCGCTGGCCCGCTGTAAGCAGCGGGCCGCGCCCGCTTACAGCGGGCGCTGGCCCACTGCGCGCAGCGGGCCGCGCCCGCTGCTGCCAGCGGGCCGCGCCCGCTGCTGCCAGCAGGCCGCGCCCGCTGCTGCCAGCGGGCCACGCCCGCTGCTGCAGGGGGCGTGCGCCCGTTGCAGCCAGCGGGCGGCGACCGTTTTGCCTTTGCACATGGGCTTTTTGGCCCAGTGGGTCTAACCCACTTCTCCTTGAACTATTTCTGCGTTTCTGGACTCGTTTGAGCTCCGATTTGGACGCGGTGTGGACCTGTGTTTAGACCGGGACGATCCCGTCATCTAGGTAACCCTTTCCAACAAGTTTATTCCTACTAAATTCGTCGTAACTAATTTACAACACGTTTAGTCAAAGTTAGCATCTAATGCAATGTTGTGTCCCTATTGCTAATGCGACTAATATTCACAACCGTTTTGTGAATGTTTAATATCATCAAATGATATTTCTCTCTTTTCTATATTCCTATTACTAAGACACGAACACTACTCGGTGTGAGACCCTACAGCCTGACCTTACTACAGGTTGGGGCTCGAAACCCCTAGACGACGGTCACTACGAGCAGTAGCTGTCGTCCCTGTTTCAGAGTTATCATAACGTGATCGACCCTTGACAAAAGTATCATAAGGTTTGCATTGGCTGTGTCAGTGATGAATTCCGTTAGCTAGAATCCCTTCGTCAAGACTGTGTTATTGTTGGCCTAGGGTATGGTTTTCTGTCAACCCTATTAGACAACATTGGTCAGTATACGGCGGTCTTTATTGTATACACGTTGTACTACTTACAACGTACCTTGGCCGAGGATTAACATAAAGACCGTACTGAGCCTGTAACACTAACTTCCCTTTAATGGAAGTGACGAATCCCATCTTAGTCACTTACTCACCTCGAGAGCTTCAGGTGTAGCCCAACCTAAGATCTTTCATCAGGACTTGTCCTCGAAGCTAGATCATGGGTCTAAGCTACACCGTTCACTCACAGGTCAGTACAGATGACTTCAGGTCTTAAGGATTAACTAACCTATCATCACCCTAGAGTTATTAAAGAAAGATCATTAAAGTTAACCATTTAATAACTCTAACTTGGTCGTTCAGTGAACTCATTCTCCAATGAGCACCTGTGTCTCGTCTCCGACTTCACCAAGTCGAATGACTATGAGATCATCATTACCCGAATGTAAGACGAAGACACAGTGATCTATCCGATGTGTCGATATCCAGTTCTCGACACATCTATGATCACGAACCGTTTAAGACTTACGTTTCTATTCGGTCGCTTACTTACTCATAATCGAGATCTCATCTAGATATGTAAGGACCTAACTATAAGTCTATGGATATTATCTAAGTATATTAATACAAATGATTTTATACTTAGAATAATACGTACCATATACGGTATGAACAAGACGTATAATCAAGATAAATTGCCTTATGGGCATATATCTTCCTACATCTCCCACTTGCACTTAGGCTATTTATCTCGGTATCTCATACCGTTATAGCATATCAGTCACTTTGACATTTGATCTGGCAAACCTAAGAATGGTTCTACTAATAAGTATCTACAACGAATTTTAATGGATTGAAATCACATCTCTTGATCACACAGGGTTGATCCTTTGGAAAAATGATCTGGATCAATTTTCCTAACTTCGTATAGCTAACAGTTAGCTTATACGATTTAGATGTGGGGTCTAACATTTCCGTAAGTCAGTTCTAGCTCACTCCACTTTATTGTGTCAATATGTCAAGCATATATTTGACACCCTAAGTCTATATATATATACGATTAAATAAAAACAATTTTGACTTAATGATTTATATAGAAGATTCATTAAAGTGAAATATCCCTTTTACTTAGTCATAAAAACGGAACTAAGTATATGAGCTCGCTCCCACTGACTTTAAGAATTACCTGGTTAAATTTCTTCAACATAATATCTAAATCATATTTAGATTTATGTGCAAAAATAACCATTTGGTAAGTGCCTCAGATGGAATGCACAAGTGTCAGGTTCGGTTTGACGAATGAGTCAAGTCAAGACCGTTTTAAGGAAACTTGACATTGACTCGTTCAATCAAAACGTCCTGTACTTTATTCCTTTAACCACATTTGGTATTAACTCTTTTAATAACTAAATGCAGATAATCAAGAATTAATCTTGATATGCGTATTATTGTGACCGCACACAATTTATACGCCCCCTGGAACCTACACTTAACTACTGATTGACTTCTAACATTTAGTCAGCTCCAAAATCAATATTATCGAAGCTATACACCATTATTCGAAAATATACGCAACCATCACAGAAAAGCCACATCCACAGAATTTAAGCCGATTCAATCTCAATTGCAACAAACGAGACATCCATTCCAAAACAACGGGTTCATGAAAAGAACCTTAACTTGTTTATCAAAAATAAACCTTGAGTGCAAAGCACTCATTCATTGTTTTCGATCCTTAAAGATGATACATTTTATTCAAATAAGAAAAATATCATCTCCATCACGATCATCGTCTCCAGAAGTCTTTGAGCGGTCCCAACAGTAACTGTTGCTTTGATTACCGACCGATCTCCGTACTTCTCCAATCTCCGGTTCTTATCAGCCACCTGTATACAGTACACAGATGTCTATAAGTATCTCATACTATATGAATGGAAATAATTGCATTTAATTGAATTTTAATTTGTACCTGAGGTAGAGGCATCAGTATGCCCCTTCTTCTTCTCTGTAAGATAGATCTTGCAGTTCCTCTTCCAGTGGCCAATCTTGTGGCAATGGAAGCACTCAGATTTCGATGGGGCCCCTTTGTTCTTCTTCTTCCCATTCTTAGCCTTCGCAGGTTGTGGGACCTGCCTCTTCTTTCCTTTGCCTTTCGGTTGGTCAGAAGTAGCAGAGCCAACAACCATTGCAGTCGGCTTCTTCTCAATCTCCTCAAATTGCCGGAGCATATTGAGGAGACCAGGAAGATCCGTCTCAAGGCTGTTCATTATAAAGCCAGTTATAAAGGGCTTGAACTCGGGAGTTAAAGACTTTAGGATAATGTCCGTGGACATCTCATTGTCTAGGACAAATCCTAACTGGGCGGCGTCCTCTACGTACCTGATCATTTTGATAACATGATCTTGTACGGGCCCTGTCGTCATCTTTGTGCCCCAGAGGTTGCTCGTAGCTTCGAACTTGGCAGCTCTGGATCGCTTGCCATACAACTCTTGTGCATTAAGGAGTATGCTCTGAACATCCATATGTTCATGCTTCCTCTGCAGTTCGTTGGTCATCGAAGCTAGAGTAAGGCATCTTGCCTTCTCTGCATCCCTCTGGTACAACTTGAAGGCTTCTTTCTCTTCGTGGGTCGAATCCTCATCGGGCTTCTCCGGAGCGTCCTCGAACAATATGTATCCAATCCCAACTAGGGAAAGGACCAACTTAATGTTCCTAAGCCAGTCTTTGTAGTTGGTTCCATCCAACACGTTCTTTTCTACTATGTATTTTAGACCTGAGTCCATTCTGCATTTTATAGATACTTTAGTTAGTATATGTTCGTAGTATAGTTTTAATGGTTTTAATAAAACTATATTCTCCCACTAAATTTATTTAAAGCCATAATAATAAACAATTTATTATAAAATAACATTTGTGAGAGAGGGATCCGACTACCCTGAGTCTGACAACCTTGAGTGTATCTCAACAAGTTGTCCGACTCTGCAGTCGGTAGACGAACTCGTCGTCAATCATATTTACTATGATTCCCTATCGATTTTACCCCTAGTCATTTGTGATCATGAGTGTGCTCAACCGGATCACAATGGCTAGCCTAGTCGGACCCTTGTTTTCGTGTCTAGCCTGACTTGCCCCTTTGCTCGGTGTATGCACGACGCGCCGGTTAGGGTCAGGTCTTAGACTACATTCTTGGTTAGACTTACGTCGAAGCTCCAGGGATGAGACAACGGTTTCAGTCAGGTTAAGATGTCAATCAAGAAATCGGTTTCTATAAGATTGACATGTCACGGCTTGAGTGTAGCTCAACAACCGAAACATGTTTCTTACAGTTGCCAACTCCTAAACAAGGAGTGCTACGATTTATCTTGAACAAGATTATTATCGTATTGACTTAGGTATAGTCGATGGACTTACATAGTCATGAATCGACTTCTTGCGGTCCAGCGGACGCGGCCATGGAATTGACTAAGCCATGACCACTTGTTACCCAGTCTAGCTAGGTTGGTCCAAAAACTTTAGCCAATCACATTGACCGACATCATGATCCATTGAAGGAGTTGTCATCAATCTTATGTTTTCCAAACAACTAAATGGCTTTTAATTAAGAGAACTAGTTAATCCTTATCAACTAGTTGATCCTAAAAATTCAAAAAATTTCAGATTGGTTGAACATCTTTTATTAAGTCCTTATCAACTATAAGGTTCTACGTTCAACTTGCTACCCAAATCTAATTAGGATTTTAATAAAACAATTCAACATTGCCTTTTTATGAAAATCATTTAATTGAACATTTTAATGAAATGATTTACAAAACAAAAAAGCGACTACCCTAATCTGGTATTAGGTTTGATGTTGTTTTGTTTTATCAAACATAGCATGTCACTATCTTGTTTTAATGGCTAACCTAACAAGGTTTGTGAATACATTATTCAACATGAAATGAAACAGCTAATTTATCCGCATAAAATAAAGTTTCATTTTAGTGACATATGAAGTGTATTTGCAAGTTTAACATTATCTACATAATTAAAACATGCAAATCTAAATTTTAACACTTAAAATTAAAGATTAAAAATTTAAAGCCTCCATAATAATTTTATCGCATAAAACTAGGTCGAACAAAATTATCTAATAATTTTTAAACTTTGGCTTTTAAAGTTCTTGATCTCATTTCTAAAATTAAATATCTCATAAAAATTTTAGAAAACATATATGTAAAATAAAAGAAAAAGTTTGGATTTCATCTCATGAAAATAAAATATTTCTTAAAGTTTACATATCCATTAAAACAATTTTAAACACTTTTAAAATCTTTTAGAAATCCTTTTAGAAGCTTTCAAATAGGGTTCAAAGATCTCTAACTTTTATGTAACTAAAGAAAACTTTTAGATTTCAAAAATAAAAAATTTTCTATAAATTTTACATAAACTTCAAAAACTCTTTAAAATTTTTTAATGTCACATAATAAAAATTTATAAAGTATTTAAAACATAGGAGACTTCTTTTAGATTTATCGCATAAAAATAATTTGTCCCAAAATTAAAATAAATTTCCGTTTGCAAAATTAATTTTTGAAACACAAAAATATTTTCAAAACTAATTTAACTTAAAGCTAAAAAGTTTTGCGCATGAAGCTAAGCATTTTTAACGATTAAAAAGTCGCTATAGTAGATCTATAGCATAACCGTGGCTCTGATACGACTGTTGGGATTTTTGCGGACCCCCAGAGCTAAGGTCCGTATCCGTCCTAAGTCGGACGGACCACGGAGGCACAAAAGCGCAGCGGAAAAAACCAGAAATCAAATTTCTACACTAGCTAAACTATTTAGCTAGGCTCTGGGGAGCCAGAAGCTAGCCCGATCTATGCCGACTTGGAGTGGGTCTGACCACCCCAAGAAGGATCTACACCGAAGCGACTAATTAAAAATACACTAGAAAACGCTTAACCACATACCCGGAATCTTGGCCCTGGGGCAGGCAAGATGTACCGCACCGTCTTGAGAAGCTCCTCGTAGCCGAGCCACGTTGACCCGATCTGCCTGAGCCACCTCGCACCCTCGCACCGATCCGCCCGAGCTGCTTTCGCCTCCGAGCCGATCACACGCGGTAGAAAGTTTCACTTGAGAAGAAACCCGCGTCTTAGACGTCCGGATCAGATCCAAACACCCTTCGTAGTCGTGCTAGGACTACTCCGGAGAATAGGAAAATAGAGAGAGAGATTTAGTCGCCGATCGAGCTTGCTCTAAAAATCTGGAGCTACTCGATCGTTGACTGGTGTGTTTTTCAACGAGGAGAGTGCACCCCTATTTATATAGGGAGTGAGTACTCAACCTCTCGTTGCGGGCAATGTGGGACAATTCCCATGAAGAGAAAAATTCAATTAAGCCATTTGGCTTAATTTCAACTTTAAAGTTAGCCTTTCACAAAGTCAAACTTTAACGAATAATTTCTCCTCGCATACTAAACTTCAGACACCAAACAAGCTATCAATCAGAAGAGCTTGGAATGGTGAACGCGTAGGAACTGACGGCGACGAATTTTGACTTCGTTTGACCCCTCAAACAATTGCTCAAAGTTTAGCAATTTCTCAAAATTCGTAGCCGTCATTAGGGGTTTCAAAAACCCTAATTTGACTTAAGTTGCGGGCGCGCCCGCTAGGCTTAGCGGGCGCGCCCGCCCAAGGGAGCAAGGGCGGGCCGCCCACTCACTGCTGCAGCGGGCGGGCGCCCGCTGCAAGCAGCGGGCGCCGGCCCGCTGCGCGTAGCGGGCCGTGCCCGCTGCATTAGCGGGTGCTGGCCCGCTGTGCAACGGGCCGCGCCCACTGATGCAGCGGGCGCCCGCCCGCTGCACACAGCGGGCCGCGCCCACTGCTGCAGCGGGCGGCACCCGTTTTGCCTTTGCACATGGGCCTTTTGGCCCAGTGGGTCTAACCCACTTCTCCTTGAACTATTTCTGCGTTTCTGGACTCGTTTGAGCTCCGATTTGGACGCGGTTTGGACCTGTGTTTAGACCGGGACGATCCCGTCATCTAGGTAACCCTTTCCAACAAGTTTGTTCCTACTAAATTCGTCGTAACTAATTTACAACACGTTTAGTCAAAGTTAGCATCTAATGCAACATTGTGTCCCTATTGCTAATGCGACTAATATTCACAACCGTTTTATGAATGTTTAATATCATCAAATGATATTTCTCTCTTTTCTATATTCCTATTACTAAGACACAAACACTACTCGGTGTGAGACCCTACAGCCTGACCTTACTACAGGTTGGGGCTCGAAACCCCTAGACGACGGTCACTACGAGCAGTAGCTGTCGTCCCTGTTTCAGAGTCATCATAACGTGATCGACCCTTGACAAAAGTATCATAGGGTTTGCATTGGCTGTGTCAGTGATGAATTCCGTTAGCTAGAATCCCTTCGTCAAGACTGTGTTATTGTTGGCCTAGGGTATGGTTTTCTGTCAACCCTATTAGACAACATGGGTCAGTATACGGCGGTCTTTATTGTATACACGTTGTACTACTTACAACGTACCCCGGCCGAGGATTAACATAAAGACCGTACTGAGCCTGTAACACTAACTTCCCTTTAATGGAAGTGACGAATCCCATCTTAGTCACTTACTCACCTCGAGAGCTTCAGGTGCAGCCCAACCTAAGATCTTTCATCAGGACTTGTCCTCGAAGCTAGATCATGGGTCTAAGCTACACCGTTCGCTCACAGGTCGGTACAGATGACTTCAGGTCTTAAGGATCAACTAACCTATCATCACCCTAGAGTTATTAAAGACAGATCATTAAAGTTAACCATTTAATAACTCTAACTTGGTCGTTCAGTGAACTCATTCTCCAATAAGCACCTGTGTCTCGTCTCCGACTTCACCAAGTTGAATGACTATGAGATCATCATTACCCGAATGTAAGACGAAGACATAGTGATCTATCCGATGTGTCGATATCCAGTTCTCGACACATCTATGATCACGAACAGTTTAAGACTTACGTTTCTATTCGGTCGCTTACTTACTCATAATCAAGATCTCATCTAGATATGTAAGGACCTAACTATAAGTCTATGGATATTATCTAAGTATATTAATACAAATGATTTTATACTTAGAATAATACGTACCATATACGGTATGAACAAGACGTATAATCAAGATAAATTGCCTTATGTGCATATATCTTCCTACACTAACTTGACGTTTGGCCCTCAGGTTCTCATGCGATGCCTCCCATTGCTCCGGGGACTCATGATATTTGCTTTATATGTCCCCAGCGCTGGTAATCTCCTGCAAAAGCACAAAAACACAAAGAAAGTGAAATAAAACTAAAAATCACAAAAGAATAGATACGAAACAAACGGAAACAACAGAAAATCACAGAGAAGACGTGCGTGAATATATAAAATATAAATGCACGTCACAAGTCTAGAGAATCTCGATTATAAACCTAAATCGAATATATAGGCCTTCCCATCGATATGAATCTAATCTCTTGCAAACCCAAAATCGATGGAAATTCCTAGCTATCCGTGATAAATCAATCATAACCTAACCCCTTTAGCAATTCTAGCAACATATGAACCCATTCATCACAATTATAAAATCGAATCCATACGGTTCATCTCCGTGCCCTATAACAACAAATCTACTCAAGCATAACAATTACGATATGGGAACCAATAAAAAACATAGCTTGCATACAAAAAGATATCAAATGAAGAATTCAAAATAATAAGACCAAAGATACTTAGCTCTTATGAAGAAATCCAACCCAAATACAAGCTTCTCGATCCAAGAGGGGGCATAGGGCATGGCCTAACCTCTGAAATAATCCCTAAGAAAACATCCTGGAACCCCCCTCTAATGACGGTTACAAACCTCTTATATAGCCCCCTCAAAACCATAGCAAAAACCCATAAAACCCCTCTAAAACCCGTGCCCAAAATCAGATCTGCACGTAACTTAAGTTCTGGGCCAGCAGCGACTCAGCTGAGTGGAAAGCTCACCCAGCCGAGTGAGAATTCCTGCAAAAACTCCAAAAAAAAATACTCTGTCAAAAATTGGTCACTTGGGCGAGTGGAAAGCATACTCGGCCGAGTGAAAATGTCACTCGGCCAAGTGACATTGATATGCGAATTCCAGCACTACAGCATCAACTTGCAGAAATTCTCCAGATTTCATCCGACCTCCGTTTAGCACATTATTGATCGTGTTGGAACCTTCATGAAGTCTAATATCTATAAAAAATACCAGAAAAATAATTTGCCTGCTGGAATGATGGTAGATTTCAAAAGAGTGGGAGGCTGTCGAAAAATCTGGGCGCTCGTGTCATCGGCATCACTCTGCCGAGTGGGATTCTTCAATCGGACGAATGGACTTCTATACTCGCCGAGTAGGGTCTTCTGACGTTCTCCCAAAATTACATAGAGTCTGCTTCGAAGTCGGGTTTGGGCACTCTGGCGCTCTGCGTCACTCGGCCGAGTGGGATTCATCACTCTATCGAGTGGGTCTTCTGTTGTGTTCCCCAGAATTCCAGAGAGTCTGGTTCGATTTCCTTCAGAAGTTGACCTCACTTGGGCGAGTGGAGTTCTCTACTCGACCGAGTGGAATTCAGTACTCGACCGAGTGCATTGTGGCACTCAGGTCAGGCAGATGTTCTTCGTTTCAGTTGTACTTGGCCAAGTACACTGCTTCACTCGGGCGAGTAACTAGCGTGACTCGGCAGAGTGGCCTATTTCTGGAATCCTTCATTCTCCTCCTTGCCACCTCGACGATTTTATCGATCTTCTTCTTCTCCCGCTCATCATCCAGTGCCGTTAGCTCCTCTGTAAGGCCATGAGCGATGCTCTGATACACGTACAAGTCCTTTAGGCTCATTTTTGCTTCTGATCGCTCCATATTTTCTGAAATCCGACAAAAACAAGAAATAGTGAAAAGTAACATAATATCGTCGAATGATCATGAAAAGCGCGATATGGGCAATTGAAATGGTATGCAAACATGCAGAAAAAAGGTCTAAAATATGGACCGATCAAAATCCCCCAAGCTTACCTCTTACTCGTCCTCGAGGAAGATAAGTAGTGAGACGAACTCAGGAAATGAAAACAAAGGAAATGAAATGAAAGAAAAAGAAAATGAAGTGGAAGGGGTCGCTAGATTATTTTCTCAGATCTCAAGCCATAAGCTACACATCACGATAACTTAGAAAATACAAATCACATGCTATAAAGATCTCATGTCTTACTTAAATATGGTACTTGCAAGCTTTTAAAAACAACAAAAGGAACTCTCTAAATTCATATAATCAATTCATATCTACATCATGCATTCCATAGAATTTAATATACAAATCATTGGCGAAGCACTTTTCAATCAAGAGTTATAACAAAAGCATATAAAAATCACACCAAGCATGCAATAGAGAATGTAATAAGAGGCATGTCATTCACATTTTCATATCCATTCATAAGAAATCTCCATAACTAAAGTATTTTCCTAAGTTTCACCATTATCAAAATTCCACATTCGTTCATCTCTCCACTCTAATGTCGCACTCACTCATATGGTCAAGTGAATTCACCCCCCAAGCTTAGCTTGAGGCATCACATCTAAAGGAATATGATAGTGGAAAATGAGATTTTTGCCTTGGTTTTTCCAAGTGTTTTGTGGCTCCAATAATAAGATAGAGAAATATCTTTCTTTTTCTTTTTGAACTTTTGTTTCACATTTTTCTTTTTGGATTTTTGTAGGAGCTATTTGATTTGTATTTTTGGTTTTGGGTCCTTTTTGGCTTTTTGGACTTTTTTTGGAGCTAACTTTTCCTTTTGTAGGGATTTTTTTGGGAAATAGATGCGATATAAGTTTCTTTAGGAGGTGAACTCAAGTGACAAGTAGAGAATAAAAAGATATATGTTGAGAAAGGAATGGTGTAACGCTCGGTTCACTCTAAGATGTGCACAAATGGTTCAATAAGATAATACATCAACTAAACTCAAATGTAAGCATGGATATTCTCAATCATTTCAATAGATAGTGAAGTCAAGCAGTAAAGGGTACAATCATATCAGGCATGCAATAGAAGGTGAATAAGAAAATGAGGCAGATGCTTCTGATATACAATTGATGCGTGAATCTTGGTGCACTTCCAACAAAAGCATACTAAACACTAATTCATACATTCAGTTTCAATGAATACCATGCAATTACTTAAATGAGTCATCAAAATAAATAGATTTGCAAGCACATGTGAATAGCAAGAATATGGAATACTCTAAGTAGCATGGCAAGGAATAATAAGCATCGTGATGGTTGCTAAAGCAATAAGAGATATCATTATAAGGAGCAAATCTAGCAAAAGGAGGAAAAGAAAATAAAGAAATAAAAATAAAAGAGAGGAAAGAAAAGCAAAACAAGCACACATTATGATGCATGAGCACACATAAAAGGAAAATAAGATGGAAAAATCAAAAAGATGATGCAAAATTTTAGAAAATTTCTAAAACCCCTAAAAGTACAGTAAAAGTGCAACTAAATGGCATGAAATTCACTCCCCCAAGCTTAAACTTCACATTGTCCTCAATGTGATCATAAAAGGAAAAATATGAGGAGCAATGATAAATATGAGGGAGGTGAATGAAAAATGATAAAATGAATGACATGAAATCCTAATGCAACTACATGTACATGCAATGATGCATGAGAGCGCCTTCCCCCAAGCTTATACCAAACAATCCTATTCAAATGACTTAATCAAAAATGTCACGGCTTCATTAAGCGAGATCAATTCAAATGAATAAGAAAGTAAGGTTTCACTTGAAAGAAATGCTCGATGGAGGTGAGCAAAAGGATGGGCGTATCAAAATATGAAGATGGCAATTAATATATGTAATGGGTTTGGGGTATAAAAATTTTTGTTGCCGTCATATGCGGTGATATTTATTCAAGCAAATCTATACGGTCCTCTCGCTGTCGAGAGGATTCGTGTTTATTTAAAGCATAAAATACTACACTACTGGATTGATATCACCTATAGTAAAAGGTGGATCCAGTATCTTTGCTGGTGCAGGCAACTGATCCAACTGCTCCTTCTGTGGCTCTGCCTGGCGCGTGTGTCCACGAACACCAACGAACTTCAGCAATGCATCCTCCAGCATTCCCACAAGGACTCCACCTATACCCTACAGAGAATAGGATGCATCAGTTCGCTGCAAAAATTTCACCCTCATAATAAAAGTATTCCAAAGAGGACCGTCTATAGAAATATATGAAATAAATAGTGGTGGACGATACTTCCCTGGAAATAATTCAATATCCTCTTGTGCTTTGATAGCTATCATCGTGGTGTCCTCTCTCAGCTGCTCAGGTAACTCTGGATCAGAGGTGTGGACCTCCTCGATAGGTTAATTTAGATATGACACGTCCAAGCATACCTCCGGTCCATAATCGTATGTGTGCTGCAAAAGGTACGACATGTCAAAAACATCTGAATCAAAATAAATATCAAATGGAATACATGATTCAGAAATGGAATGTGTAAAATTATCTCCCTGAGTGGGAGCAGCAAGCTCTGTGGGATAGTCATCGGCGTCAGTGGAAGGATGAGGTGGCTGTGGAAGCTCTAATGGAGGAGGGTAATGCTCGGGATCCTCATGAATGGTTGTGTCCTCATCTCGATGCACGACCTCCTCGTCGATAAGCTCTGGCTTCGTGTGTAAGGCCTCCTCAAAAACATGCTTCGGATCTGCAAGGTAAATAACCTCAATGTCTTCTCCATCTGAATCATCTCTGTCCATCCACTCATCGTATGGACTAGCTGTATCGGTGGGTGGGGGAGTGACGACAGTGCAACCCAGCTCTGTAGCAACACGTCCCGAGTGTCTCATTGCAGTTCTCTCATCAGAAGTGGCTGCATCCGTGCCTGGTACCGTTGTCTCCTCAGAGGTGGAAGCATCGATGTGCTCAGCCTGCCGTGCAAGAATCTCATCCAGGTACGCATAAAAATGTGTGGTCCATATGATCACAGCCTCAGTGGAAGGTAGAGGTGGCTGCGGAAGCTCAACTACAGGTGGGCAAGACTCTGGATTTATCTGAATGAAGTTACCCTCGTCCCAAAGTGTTGCCTCCATAATGTAATGCTCTGGCTCCGCATGTGAGGCCTCCTCGTCAATATGCTCTGGCTCGACAGGGTGCACTTTTGCCTTCTCATCAACTATCAATGTAGGCTCTTTTTGGAATGGTGATGCTGGCTGCTCATGAATGTCAACTTGTAGGGATGCATCATGTGGATGGGAATGCCCGCATCAATCAAAAAATTTAGTCTATCGCCCTCAAGACTGACATGGATGTCCTCCTCAATTGTTCCTGCAGCTGAAACACGGTTCATAACAAAATCTACAAATCGTAGATCAAATGCATCACCTATTGTAATGCTCTCTGAACCGGTGAACCTCAATTACTCTAAGAGGCCCTCAAATAAGTTCTGAAATGCTTTCTCCTCAAAATCTGTGGTCCACATAATATCATCCATAACACCTGATCAACAAAGATAAATACCTAGAGAAAAATATCAGTGGCACAAAAGAATATATAAATGATAATAATGGTGGCGGGGGTGAAAACTTTTTTTTGTTAATTAATTTAATTTTAATTTTTTTCGTACTCTAATCAACCTAATTGTGACAAATTGGCATCCAACGGGAAACACATCCCGGCAACGGCGCTAAAAACTTGATCGACCCCGGATATACACCCACAAAACAACTGTAGTTTTAACGCAAGCGCATGGTGTAGTGGCGAGCGGGTATCGAACACGAGTAGGTGGTGTTTACTCCAATCTAACCTAGGTTGGTTTGACTACAAATGTATTATTGGTGGAGATGGTTATGGTATGATATAATGGAAATGGTGGTGGATGTCGGTGTCGGTGATAAAGATGCTGGTCAAATATCGATTCAAATACAATATAATAAAAGTGTCTAGGGCTAGGGAATCCCCACTACGGATAGTCATACATCATTGTAAATAATGAATCTCAATATTATTAGACTTGTGTTGAGGTGAACTAGTTGTAACTGAATATAGAACCAAGCTCACGCTCTCGCGCTATTGCCGGTCTATAGTAACTTAGATTAGGGCCCACTCTCATGCAAACCCTAACCTAAGCCGCAAGCATGAAGATCGACATCCTCGTCCAATCGCACCTCGAGCCCACGCTCATGCAAACTCGAGTTACAATATAGGTTGTGATAGTTCGTATTTGTCCAATCTCTTGCAAACGAATATGAGTATAGATTTATAATAAAAATCCTAGCTTTGGTCCAATCTCTTGCAAACCAAGTCTAGAGAATCTCGATTATAAACCTAAATTGAATATCTAGGCCTTCCCATCGATAGGAATCCGAACTCTTGCAAACCCCAAATCAATGGAAATTCCTAGCTATCCGTGATAAATCAATCACAACCTAACCCCTTTAGCAATTCTAGCTGCATATGAACACATTCATCATAATTCTAAAATCGAATCCATAAGGTTCATCCCCATGCCCTAGAACAGTGAATCTACTCAAGCATAGCAATAACGATATGGGAACCAATAAAAAACATAGCTTGCATACAAAAAGATATCAAATCAAGGATGCAAAATAACAAGAACAAAGATACTTAGCTCTTATGAAGAAATCCAACCCAAATACAAGCTTCTCGATCCAAGAGGGGGCCTAGGGCATGGCCTAACCTCTGAAATAATCCATAAGAAAACATCCTGGAACCCCCCTCTAATGACGGTTAGAAACCTCTTATATAGCCCCCTCAAAACCCTAGCAAAAACCCCTAAAACCCTCTGAAATCTGCGCCCAAAATCAGATCTGCGCGTAACTTAAGTTCTGGGCCAGCAGCGACTCAGCCGAGTGGAAAGCTCACCTGGCCGAGTGAGAATTCCTGCAGAAACTCCAAAAAAATAGCACTCTATCAAAAACTGGTCACTCGGCCGAGTGGAAAGCTCACTCGGCCGAGTGAAAGTGTCACTCGGCCAAGTGACATTGATATGCGAATTTCAGCACTGCAGCATCAACTTTCAGAAATTCTCCAGATTTCATCCGACCTCCGATTGTCATGTTCTTGGTGGTGTTGGAATCGTCATGAAGTCTACTATTATAAAAAATAAGAGAAAAATAATTTTCCTGCTGGAATGATAGCAGATTTCAAAAGTGTGGGAGGCTGTCGGAAAATCTGGGCGCTCGTGTCATTGGCGTCACTCGGCCGAGTGGGATTCTTCACTCGAGCGAATGGACTTCTATATTCGGCAGAGTAGGGTCTTCTGATGTTCTTTTAAAATTCCAGAGAGTCTGCTTCGAAGCCGGGGTTTGGGCACTTTGGTGCTCTGCGTCACTCGGCCGAGTGGGATTCATCAGTTGGCCGAGTGGTTCTTCTGTTGTGCTCCCCAGAATTCCAGAGAGTCTGGTTCGATTTCTTTGAGAAGTTGACCTCACTTGGGCGAGTGGAGTTCTCTACTCGATCGAGTGGAATTCACCACTCGGACGAGTGCATTGTGGCACTCCGGTCAGGCAGATGTTCTTCGTATCAGTCGTACTCGGTCGAGTACACTGCTTCACTCAGGCAAGTAACTAGCGTGACTCGGCCTAGTGGACTGTTTCTGGAATCCTTCCTTCCCCTCCTCACCTCCTCGACGATTCTATCGATCTTATTCTTCTCCCGATCATCGTCCAGTGCCGTTAGCTCCTCAATAAGGCCATGAGCGATGCTCTGGTACGCGTACAAGTCCTTTAGACTCACTTTTGCTTTCGATCGCTCCACATTTCTTGAAATCCGATAAAAATAAGAAATAGTGAAAAGTAACGTAATATCATCGAATAATCGTGAAAAGCACAATATGGGCTATTGAACTGGTATGCCAACATGCAGAAAAAAGGTGTAAAATATGGACCGATCAGTAGGAGTCTCACATGGGGTGGATACTTCAGGATCCTGAACTGGTGAGGTTTACCTCGTTAGAACCTTTTGCTATGAAAAACCCTATGGGAAATATAATAGTTATGGAAAAAGAGTACAAACACTCTCTAAGTCCCCCTGATCTGTACAAGCTCTCAGGCTTTCTGATCTCTTAGGCGTCTCATCCCAATTTTCTGTACAAACTTCCTAAATGTAGCAGTAGGAAGGGTTTTAGTGAACAAGTCTGCCAAGTTGTCAGTCGATTGTACGTGTCTAACGTCGATCTCGCCATCTCTTTGTAGCTCGTGCGTCCAGAAGAATTTAGGAGAAATATGCTCCGCTTTGTCGCCTTTGATGTAACCACCTCGTAGCTGAGCTATGCAAGCAGCGTTGTTCTCGAATATGGTAGTAGGTTCAAGGTCCACAGTCTTCAATCCTGTCATCACCCGGATGTGACGTACAACTGACCATAGCCAGACACATTCTCTGCTTGCTTCATGATGGCGATGATCTCTGAGTGATTGGATGAGGTCGCTGTCAATGTTTGCTTGATGGATCTCCAGGAAATGGTTGTCCCACCATAGGTAAACATGTTCCATGTCTGTGAATTTGCAATATGGGGATCAGACCTATAACCTGCATCAGCATAATCAACAAGTGCGGAGGATATTCCATTTTTGTAAAAGAGTCCCAAATCTATAGACCATTGAAGATAGCGCAGAAGGTGCTTAACCCCGATTCAGTGGTGCTGCATAGGCGATGTATTGTATCTGGCTAGTAAATTTAGTGCGAACGCTATATCGAGACGTGTGCAGTTAACCAGATATAGAAGTGCTCCAATAGCACTTAAATAAGGGACTTCTGGACCAAGTATATCATTCTCCTTTCCAACGGCTGGAAGGGGTCTTTATGTGCATTCAGAGATCATACCACCATAGATGTACTACGTGGATGACATTGGTCCATATGAAATCTTTGCAACATTTTCTTTGTATATGTGGTTTGGTGCAATAGGATTCCATCTTTTAGATGGTCAATCTGTAAGCCAAGGTAGAATTTCATTTTGCCCAGGTCTTTCATTTCGAATTCTTTTGTCAGGCTTACAGATATATCGGTGATCCTTTCAGGAGATCATATGAGATTCAAATCGTCTACGTAGACTGCTATTATAACGAATCCTTTTTCCTTTGCTCTTATAAAGATGCAAAGGCAGACTTCATTATTGTTGAATCCTTGTTGTACAAGGAATTCACTCAGTCTATTATACCACTTCCTTCCTGATTGTTTAAGACCATACAATGATCTTTGAAGCTTAATAGAGTAGATGTCCCGAGGTCTATCTTTTAATCCAGCAGGCATTGAAAAGCCATCAGGAAGTTTCATGTATATCTTCTTATCGAGATTACCGTATAGATATACAGTCACAACATCCATTAGCTGCATATCTAAACCTTCCTTTGCTGTTAAGCTTATCAGAAATCGGAAAGTGATCACATCCATGACCTGGGAGTATGTTTCATCAAAGTCAATACTCGGTCTTTGGGATAAGCTGTGCGCTACAAGTCGTGCTTTGTAGCTTGCAATCTCATTATTTTCATTTCTTTTTCTCACGTATAGCCATTTGTATCCCACAAGTTTTACACCAGTAGGTGTCTGGACAATTTGCTTTAAGACTTTGTGTTTCTTAAGCGAGTCCAGCTCAGCATCTATTGCCTGATTCCACTTTGGCCAATCATTTCTACATTTGCATTCAGCAACAGAATGTGGATCATGATCATCATCGCTTCCAGCGATGTGAATAGCAATATGAAATGCAAAGTCATCGTCGATGACTGTACTCTTTCTGTCCAACACCTCCTTGTACGTACATAATTTAATGATATTTCAGTTTCTCCCAACAATTCCTCTGTAGTGGATTCTGGGAGGGGTGAAGGTATAGACATGAGCTCATTTCTCTATGGGGGGTATCATCCCAAGGTCTCCGGATATTTTTCTTTTTCTTGGATTATTATCCTTGGAGCCTGGTGGTCTGCCTTTTTCGGTTGAGGTGCAGCCACTTCTGTTGATGCTGGTGGATTACATTTTCATTTACATTTGCTTTTTTCTTGAGACGTTACTTACAGTAATTCTTTTTCATTTACATTTGCTGTTTTCAAATGGAATCCGTTTAAACTGATATCCTTGAAACTTAGTAAGTTTCAGTTGGAATTCGGAGAGAACAGTGCATCTTTTATTTTAATTTCTGTTCCATTTGGGAGCAACAAGGTTGCATTCCAAGAACCTTCAATTATATTCTATGGCCCTGAAATTGTATTTACAGGGCTTTTGTATGGTATAATGTAATGAAAATAGCATTTATACTTACGGATCGTATGTGTTGAAGAACTATCTACTAAGCAGTCATGAGAGCGATCCATCTATAAAAGATTAATAAAACATTTGCATTTCAGGAACATAAATTTTTAATTCAAAATCAAATTTACATAATTCAAAAGCTTTCATAACATAAAATGTTCTCAAAACAAATTTCTAAGATAAAAATAGAAGGCTAATCAAGCAGGTCATCAGTTTTGAAGTCGTCAACTGTAAACTTGACTGGAGCATTAGCCGTCACCGGGTTTGTTTCAGCTTTCTTTTTCTTGTTTTCTTTGTACAGATCTTAGAGATTCTGCGGAGTTCGGCACACTATAGACCAGTGGCATTTCATGCCAGAGCTATGGCACTGGTCCTCCCAATCCCTCTTGGGTGGGGGTGCATCATTTTTCTTGTTTTCATTTCTATGCCAGGTGAATTACACTTCCCTTCATTTCTTCACTACTGGACTTGGCCCCTAGCCGTTTTGTTTTGTCCCCCTTTTTGTGGTCGTTCTTTTCGTTTATTGTCTCTCTTCTTTTTGAAAAAAGAAGATGCATTGTGAGCTTCTGGTCGGGGGGCAGTGCCAAGGGCGCATGTTGTGAGTGGTGAGGAGAAGCTCTCTGTTTTATTCAGACATGAGTAAACATGATAGGAGCTCAGTATACTTAGTGTACTTGCGTTCACGGTATTGTCGCATTAGTATCACATCTTTCTCATGAAAAGACGTGTACATCTTTTCTAGCATGTGATCTTCTGAGACTTTTTCACCACACAACTTCAAGCCAGAGGTGATGCTAAAGAGACTAAGTTGTACTCAGTTATGGACATAAAGTCCTGCAGTCTCATGTTCTCCCACTCGTATCGTGCCCTTGGTAGTATAATAGCTTTCTGATGTCTATATTTATCCTCAAGGGCAGTCCAAAGCTCAAATGGATCTTCGACTGTAAGGTATTCAGCCTTTAGGGTCTTGTCCACATAGCGACGAATATAGATAATGGCTTGTGCCTTTTGTATATCACTTACATTTTCATTCTTAGTCATAGCAGAAATGAGGGACTTAGCTTGCAGATGAAACTTCACATCGAGCTACCAGCTCAGATAGTTTCTTCCTGATGCATCCAGCACTTCGAAATCAACACTTTCTATTTTAGCCATTTTATCTAGCAGAGCACAAATTTGCATGAATTAATAATTTAAATAATAAACATTTTCTTGCGAATGCAATTTTTAAATGAAGAGCTAATTGCGTGGATCGGCCAGTCCCACATCAATAAAAAGTCCAAAGTCCCATTACAACCCATATTATACAAGTGAAAGCTTTAAAAAAGAAATTACAACTTTGGAAACCCTGTGTGTCCCATATAAGATCTTTAGCTTCAAGTGTGGCCTCCGTCTCCATGGAAAGTAGTCTTCAGTCTTGGACATACATAAAATTCATCACTACAATTTCTCTCAAAAGTAAAAGAAAAGTGCATGAAATAAAATTTGGGGCTTAAACAGCCGATCTAAAACCGCAATTAGCTATCCATGCAAATATTTGTGCTCATCAAATATTTTCAGCAGACATTTTCATTACCGGTATCACATGCATTTATATTTATAGAAGGATAAACACGTTAATTACTTACTAATTATTGTACCACTGGGCAACGTCATACACCTTTAGGTTAAGTGACTAACGGCAGAGCGGTTGCAGAATCTTCCTAATTATTAAGTTTAATATTGCACAACCAAAAATAGTTTATCCACAGAATAAGCCATTAAAAATGATGCATAGCATATAATTATGATCCTACAAAGGTATCATATAATGCAAGGGTTGTGCTGGTTGGGTTTATTCAAAAGAGTTTGAAAAGGAGCCCAAAAATATGACACGTTCTTCATGAAAGGAAGAACTTTTCCTTTTAAATTATCCACAATTGATCCCCAAAAGTCCCTAAATGTCCCCTTAAAGTCCCATTTTAATCAAGATTTTTCATGAATTTTTAAGCCCCCCAAGCCTTATTTAAACTTAGTTTTAGCCCCCAAGACCCCATTTTTAAAAATAATCTGTTCTGTTTTTAGTAAAAACAGCCTGCAGGCCTGAAGCCATCAATATTGTGGGCTTGAAGCCCGCAGTCCATTACTATTTTTCTTGTGGAAAAAAATTGTGGCCTGCGGGCCAAAGGCCTGCAGAGATTTAGGTTTTTTACTCTGTTAGGCTGCTGGCCCAACTAACATTGAGGGGGCGGCGGTTAGAGTTTGCTGCCGCCGTCGCCCCTCTGTACGTAGGAGTGGGGCGCGCCGCTGTACGGTGGCACTTTCCTTCCCCCCGCCGTGCGGGTGGGGGGGTCAACGGGCAGCGCCCCACCACACACTCACGCTTCGAGACAGGGGGATGGCAACCCCCTCGTCGTAACGAGGGGATGCAGGGGCTAACGGCAGCCCCCTCGTCGTAGCGAGGGGGTGCAGTGACCAACAGCAAGCAGCCCCGTCGATCAGGCGAGGGGCAAGCGGGGCATGCCCTATCTCACGCTTCGAGCGTGATGAGGGGCAACGAATATTATCATGAATTTCATGTAGAATCAAGTTAAAAACATGATTTTTAGACGATAAAAATCGTCGATTTAGGCGATTAGCCCTATCTCCACTTTGATCTTGCAAGATCTATAGATAAAACTATCATACGTATGATTAAAAAGACATTTTTAGCGAGATTTACCTCTATATCTGTCCTCCAGATATAGCAATGGCTGAACGAAGCCTACGCAGATGACGACGCTCGTTTAATGTAGCTGACGTCGCGCGCGTGGATCTCCCCCCTTCTTCTATTTTGCAACGATCGATTTTGTATGGAAATTTTATTTAGAGTCTCGTGCTGATAACATGATATAAATCCTCATCTGGAAAAGGAAGCCCCAGCTCTTTATTTATAGCATTAGAGGAGCGTACATAGATAAGATACAGAAGATACATTCCTATTTGTAATATGGTCGTGATCTTAACCAACTCGGAAGTATCCATTCAGAATAGTTTATTTGTTTTGGATTATTTTGGCGGCCACAAATTTTGGTTTAAACTGAAGTTTTCTTTTGGGCTCACTAAAATGCACAAGTTGTAGAGCGGATCGAAGAATAACAGCAAGCGGAACTTCACCTCAAAAGTGAAGATCAGGTTACTGATCAAGTCGGAACTAACTCCAAAATGATAACGTTTATCGCAAACGCACGGTATAGTGGCAAGCGGGTATCGAACACTGGAAAGCGATGATATACTACCTATCTACTCCTAGGTTGAGTTAGAATTGCGGGTTTATTGGTGGATGTGGAGTATGGAAGGTCATAATGGTGATGGATGCGAAGATTGTGTCACTCAACGTCACAAATAGGGGGACTAGGGCGTTAAGCATCACCGCTAAGACCGTCGGAGATCAACGTTGGAATAGAATCCTTACCTTGCATTAAGGTTAGGGGATTAATCTCCCAGTTCGTACCACTCTCGTGGGCTAGAATTGTAAGGTATTTCGGTGGATCTCATTGACGCAATAGCAGTAGCCGTCAACGTAGCAATAAAGCTCGTCGTGGGATCTCCTCAAGGCACGAGCTGGGCATGGTCACGAGCATTGGTTGGATCCTCCGATTTCCCTATTCGAATACTAAGAATACCCCTTAAGCACATCAATTCCACAGACCGTGGGCATGATCTCAGAACGGGTTATCCTAAGGATTCGGTAGGATCGATCGAAATACTCCCCTAAATCCTTAATTCAATGTAGGGATCCAGATCTACGTCTTCCCCCTATGATCTCAGGGCTAACCCATCAACCCTGGAAAAGGACTACTCGCTCATGGCAATGTTAACGAATAAAAACACCATTTTTATGGAAGAAAACATCTCAGTAAATTAATAGAATAAAGATTAAAGACTTATAGCGAGAGATGAAGAACATAGATGAGCAATAGATCCAAAGAATAATTGGAATTCCCAATACACAACAACAATAGGGTTCCCAAAATAATAATCAAGCAGTTTCGATCCAAAAATATTTAGAAGTTTTATCTAAAAAACCTAACAAAAATTCCCTCTAATTTTCGCTCCCCAAAAAGTATTCCAAAAAGCCCAGAAAATGCACCCCCCTCCAAAATGACGGCCGCTCCCAGAATATATCCCCAAAAATGCGCAACAGCCGCTCGCAAAACATTTCCAAAAATGGCCTCGACCGAGTGGGTGACTCGGTCGAGTAATTCGTTGCTCGGTCGATCGCTCGGTCCGAGCAGCTGAACTGCTCGACTGGGCATGACAGGAAATCGAAATCCTCCAAATTCTTTACTCTGCCTCCACGGGCCAGTCGTTACTGCTCGGTCGAGTAGGAGGTTGCTCGGACCGAGCAACCAACTGCTCGGTCAAGTAGTGATCGAACAACAGCAGTTGACAGATTTCTGCATAAATTTCACCTTGCTTGGTCGAGTAGAGTGCTCTGCTCGGTCGAGTAGGTGTCAAACAGATTTCAACAGAATTTCAGCACTGCAGCATCAACTTGCAGAAATTCTTCAAGGCTCTTCTGACCTTCGATTGGCATGTTCTTGGTGGCGTTGGAACTGTCTTGAAGTCTAATATCTGGAAACAATATCAGGAAAATAGTGAAAAATCCAAGGTGATAGCAGATTTGAAAATAGTTCACGGCTGTCCTGTTTCCAGCACTTCGGGTCGCTTGATTCCTTCGCCGCATCATATCTCGATCGAGTGACCTTCTCTCTTGCCCCTTCCTTGCTCTAGTATTATTCTTTGGCATCTCAAGCATGTCATCATGAGTGTCATTGGTGCTCTCATGTTGCCGATTGTCTTATTGACTCCAAATTACTCGAATATCGCCCCAAATCCCTGAAATGGACCTAAACGCTCCGAAAGTCATATTATTCCAAATAATAGCGTAAAAATGTATGAAATATGTAAATGAGAAATCATTTTGACATGTAATCATTTAGATAAAATGTGGAATATAATGACACATCAAAATCCCCCAAGCTTACCTCTTACTCGTCCTCGAGGAAGACTAGTAAGAAGTAAACACGGGAGATGGATACAATGGAGATGCGATGCAATGGCGTGTAATGGAGACAAGGGGTTCAACCTTAAATTCAGAAAATATAAGACCCCAAGATATGCAAGATCTCGTGAACACATGTCAATATGAAATTAGAACACATATACACAACAAATACTTAAGTCTCGCTCAAATTAAAATAATGTGGATTTCAATAAATAAAATGAACTTGATAAGCAATAAAAAGAGATTAGAGTTATATCATATCATAGTTTATCATGCAATATACTAAGTTCACAGAAATGAAACCAATGTTCACAACGCATTCTCTAAGCAGTGTAATATGTCATGCTCAAACGTTTTCAAGCATGTGTGGTATTTTGTTATACTTCATGAAATGAATTTAGCAAATTCAATCAAGGTAAGGCATCACCACAATACGACCATTTCAAGACTCCTAGAACCCATCAACTTTTGCCATGTCTTAGTTCTATATAGAAATGGAGATAAGGATATGCTTTTTTTGTTGTTTTATATTGTTTTTGGCTATATGAATATTTCATATGAATTTTTTCTTTATATACACGAGATAACTCAATATATACAAAAAGCGGCCTATGCATCCCAGACCAGACGGTCTTAGGGCATTGGGTTACGAAGAACTCCTAGGGCCTTTTATTCAAGATATTTGTTTGATTTTTGCATTTTTGGGATTTTTACAAACTCACGTAAACGCGATGGAATACAAAACATGATCAAAGATCATTTATTGGCTATTCACAAAAGAAAAAGAAAAAAGAATAGAATTTAGACATGGCTCGATTTCAGGAATCCTAATCAACACTACTTTGGTTGTCGTGGGGTTATCCTATCTCTTTTGAATCAATAAATATCCATGAAGCACAGAGTTATCAAGCAAGTCACGCAGGAGTCAAATAATTTTCAGATTCGATTCATTCATTTTTAGCTTAACTGTTTCGAGAATATGGTTGTGAAACTACGGATTCTGCTATGAAAAAAGTATATTAACAAAGATACACTAATCAATGAATCAAACCCTAATCTAACAGATATCAGAGTTCATTAAAAAATCCACAATATTTCATAGAAAATAAAGAATATGAGACATAAATATAGAAGAGGACATGGTTCACATGGAGATTTCGAAGTGTGTTTCACAATGAAGCAAAGTGCGTGCACTATGCACTCCCCTAAGCTTAAACATCACATTTTCCTCAATGTGTGTATAATATAAATAGAGGACAACGACAAGATAGGGGGGCCACTCAAGAAAATAGTTTCTCTCCTCTAAGCTTAAACATCACATAAAAATTGGGGATGGTGATAAATAATGGGTTGGGTGCAGAATATAATTGAGCCATC